>ML789385.1:385246-405915 GCA_009831015.1 Picea engelmannii | reverse complement strand
TAGGTGACCAAGATAGGGGGCTGTAGTCTTGGCTAATTTTGCTATTTGATCCCTTGAGGTCACAAGGGAAACCTCCCTTGTGGTGGACTTTCTTCCATCACTAAAACGAGGGAAGTCTCTACTTAGGAGACAGTGGTAGACACTTACAATTGTTACACAAGATTGGGATCTTGAGGAGGGCTTTGCACAAGTAAAAATCCCGTGGTAACATGCATCATCGAGTAGATGGACTGCATGGAATTGTCTATTATGTAGGTTACAAGATAACTAATAACAATGGGTGATTCAATCTATTGTTTCACATCTTGGTAAGTTGGAGATATGTTCCTTCAAAAGGTGGGTCTAGAGCTGAGTTGCAGGAAACGGTACCGCCCCTTGTTCCCCCCCCCGAAACGAAACGAAACGTCGGGACGGGTACGGTACAACCAAGAAACGCCACTGGCTGTACCGTGCAACATTTCCCAATTTGGAAACGCCGTACGGTATGACCGACGACGTTTCCGGGCCGTACCGACCCGTACGGACGACGTTTCGGCATCTTTGAGGCAAAATAAGAAAAAAAAAGGGGGCCGTGGGGCCCCAAAACAATCAATTATATATATTTTTTGCATTTTCTATGTTTTTTTTGCATCATTATTGCATTTTTTTTGCATCATTATGTTTTTCTTGCAATATAATGTCTTATTTTTAAAAAAACTATATATATATATATATATATATATTTTTATATATGGCGTTTCCCCTGGCGTTTCCTCAGACGTTTCCATTTTTTGGGGCCCTGTTTCTTACCGTCCTGGTTTCGGAAACTTAGAAACGTTTCCCCGTTTCGTGCAACTTAGGTCTAGAGGGGGGTGGAGTTGGTAGGGCAGATGAAAGACAAGAAGGCAACTTTAGGGCCAAAAAAGGGTTGAGTGATGGTTTCCTTGGAGAAGTCATTTTCCAAAATATTGGCTAAGGAGCAAGGATGAGCTTAGTAGCATGTGTTGATCATTAGAAATATGGAGCCCTCTAAAGGACTATGTGGGGAGTTGTCTTATTGAGAAATCTAGCGGCTAGCCTATAGTTAAAGTAACCACCATCATATTTTGCTTTTGAGCTAGTTGAATGATAGATTATTGAAGTTGAGGTGTGCTACATAAGGTTGTGGTCAATAATTGTTCATAATAAGTTTGGGATATAGTGTCATGTATCTAAATTTCCACATATAAATGTTAAGTAATTGTTAAAGATTAATATTATGGAAAATAAGTATATGATTGAGTATATTGGACAAACTATATTGTATAAGAATAATTATTACATTAGAGGACCTACTATATCTAACTTTTCCTACATTTTTCATTCATTAATTTGAAAGGAGGCGAATCTTGATATATTCACCAAACATATGTATCTTGCCATTAGGGGAAGAGGGATACATATAGAATTAATACTCAGTGATATAATAATTGGAATAGGATGATGCAACTAAGTATTGGTTCATTACATTTGGTATCAGAGTCAAGTTTTGATTCTAAGACCCATGTGTTATGGGCCCACCACCTTTTCATTGCGCCACTCTAGTGTCATTGCAAAGTTTAGGGTTTGTGAGATTTCCTCCTTGTTCGATACAAGAAGTTCTGTGTATACTCTCTAGGGAGCTCAACTAAGAAATCGTAACAAATGAGTTTTTGCAACTCTTTATCATTTTTTTGATATAGTAATGCTATGATAAAAAATATTGATAATTGTTTATATAAATATTCTACTCTTTGAAACGAGTAAAATTGAATATTGTTCAATTGTGATAGTTGTGACAATTCTTTTGGACATGAAGAAAATAATTTTTTCAAATAACTTTTCTATCCATAAAGATAAGAATAATATGTAATCCAATGATTGAGGATCCTTAACTTGTTAGTATTGGAGATGTCCAATAGTAGAACACAAACAATAATTGTCTTAAGAGTTATATATATATTTCCAGGGAAAATCTTGCAGGGAGACCCTAGGGATGATTCCCCGCATTCATGGATGGCATCCTTCGTAAATTCGTTGATGTAGACTAGTATGCATGTTACCCCCTCCCACCTAGGGGTAACTAGATGAGATCATGTCTCATGGCTCGCAATGGAGACAATGATCTCGACGACGACGATGATCAACATGTCCACAAAGAGCAACCCAACATCCCCCTTCAAATGCCTCTTCCTTCACCAACATGGCTCATCACACTCAATTAGCAAGACTCATTGGGAGATGGTGTTCTGGCACATTATGAGGTACATTAGTGCTTGTTTAATATAAAGTGTATATTTAATACATTGGGCACTTGAGTAATGATCATAGGTTGAATTTGGATAATGAATCATAAGCTCATAAGTTATGTTTTTTGCCTTGTTTCACCTTGGTGGCCATCCTAGGCATCCTAGTCCCGTGTTCACTCTTGGGGAAAAGGGGTACTACAGGTGGTTCCTTGAAAGGGGTAGCGTACCATTCCTGATCATACTCACCACTTTTCCATCCTTGACCTCTCCATTCTCCCACCTTTTGGGTAATGTGGTTACATGTACACCAAAAGGGCATGTACCTCATTCTCTTCTGAGAAGAAGGGGCTAAAGGACCAGAGGTAGATTGCAGCTGGCTGATAAAAAAGAAATGGATAATGAGGACATTCAAAAGCCATAGTCTATACTTGAGCTCTACCCCCTCGTTAATGGCGATCGCCCATAGTCCTGATGCGAATAAACACATTATCAATAAAAAGGGACTTGAATTTATCCTGAATAAAAAAGCAAAGGAAGTGCTAATGTTTGAAACCTTTTTAATGGGACTTGCAAAATCAAATAAATAAAGAAAAAGGTAAAGAAGGGGTTCAAAATGCAAAAAACATAGAGGAAAGGGTAACTCAAGTGTCGAGCGCACACTCTACAAAGGCACTCATGGAGGTGAGTCCATACATTGTCTTGCAAGTTAATGATCCCTTGCCCAGAAGTAAACCCCATGACCACCTCACATTCATTACATATCTCTGATGGTTTTTTTTGGGAAATATCTCTCTACTTGGGTACTGGCACACCTAATAGGTTATTTTGATGGTCCTCCCATACCTAAACTTGCCAAATTGCATAAAGTCTTGAGGTTGTGTGAAGTTTGAAGGGGATACCAAATAAGAGTTGTTCATTTGGCTTTTGTATTAATAAATGGCTTACTTTGTATGATTCTAAGGACTATCGCCCCTTGTGATTGTTTTTACTTGATTCCATTGTTTTGACTGACACGGGTACACCTGACATGGACTTGGAGGACGTCCCTGTGCTTGATCCTAGGACGCTATGCACTTTTCAGAGGACTTTAAACATCTGAGGTAGAGCGTTAGGTCCTTGGATGACTTGACATGGCTTGAGGCGCCTTTTTACACCTCTCGGGCCTTGGATGATGAGCATATGGGATTTGATGTTGCAGATATAGCTTGATGGTCATTCAGAGGGTAGGCCCCCTCACCTTGGGCAGGATACCCATAGCTCATTAGGGCTTGGCTTGATGATGTTGCATTTGGAGACGATGACACACCTCTTAGGAGAGGATATGGAGCCTTCTTCACCCATGATACCATGCCCTAGCTCTTGGACGTTCCACACCTGAGAGGTGACGTCAGACTTTGATGGGGTTTTAGCCACCTTGCTTGAGAGATGCTTCTTGTTGATGACTTGGCGGTTGATGGTGATGAAAGGTGATCTTTTGGAGATGAGACATGACCTTTGATGTTGCTTGCACCTTTTCACTTCTTGAGGATGACGTCATAGCCTTTGGAGGCTTCTACAACGCACGTGCCACCTTTGATGCGATGTTTTTCCATATTTTCATTGTATTTTTGTCCTAGAGGCTACTTGAGGGGTCGACCTTGACCTATCTCACTTGTATCTTAGCTTACTTGTATTTTGAGGGGCTTTAGCGCTAGGATTTACTCATATAAAGAGGCTAGCTTACTTGTGATTCATCACTTCTACTTGTCTTCTCTCTCTTATTTTTTGCTATGGAGGTCTTATGCGCACTTTTGAAGTGACTTAGATGGATGCTTTGTCTTGTTTTGATGGATTCTTCATGTAAACTAGGGTTTCCTCATGATAGCAACTTGTCTAGTAAGTTCTTTTTCATGTTGAAGTGTTAATTCTTGGTATATTTTGGTGAATGCTCTATTAGAGAGGTAATAGTTGCATGTTATCATTGTTTTCCTTGATTAATTGTGAAAACCTAAGGATTAAGAGTGGTTATCCCCTTCCCTTGTTGCATCTACCTTGATTTGTTGAAGCAGACAAGGATAAGATTAGGGATTGTGAGAGGACATCCCCCTAACCTTATCTTTGAAGTCAAAACCTAGGGTTTATGAGAGGATAAACTTTAGGGTTTGGCCCAATTCTATCCTTTGTCCTTGCTAGATGCTAGAAAAGGAGTGATACGACATCTAGGGTTTATAAGAGGATAAACTTTAGATGTTCTTCCTTTGAGGTTTGACCTAGGCTTATGAGGGGATAATCCTAGGTCTCTAAACCTTCACCTCTTCTCTTGCTTAGCCTCCTTTATGGTGATTGCCTTGACTCCATTTTTCCCAAGAAGAAACGACACTAGTCTTCATGATTGCAAGTGATGATTAAAACCCTAGCATTAGCTAAAACTCTTCCTTTGTCTCAAAGAAACTTGATAATTAGACACCTAACCTCATTTACACACTAATTCTAACTCAACGCTTGGAAAACTAAGTATATTTATTGCTGCTGTTATAAATGTTTGCTACAGCCATTAGGGCTTAATCGGATTGCTGTATACTTAATATTGTAGTTTAAGACGGCTGACATCATTGTTGAACACTTGGGTTTTATTCCACTTGTTAAGGACTATATTTTAAGATTTTATTTACATTGTTTTGAAGGAAGATTTCTTGTTGCTGTTATAAAACATTCTTGGCTGGTATAATCATTGTTTAATGCTGCAATTTTTCTACAACAGCCTTCTCACTTGATAGCTAGAGTTCTAAGGGTGATTATTCATTTGTTAGACTTGGTAATTGTCATTATTAGCATTGGTAAACTTGACTTACACATGTCAACCAATTACCTCGCCTAAACTTCATTCAACTCTCCTTGCCTCCTTAAAACTTAGCCTATCTCATTAAGTGACCAAGATAGGGGGCTGTAGACTTGCCTCTAGCTTGCTATAGGATCCCTTGAGGTCACAAGGGAAGCCTCCCTTGTGTTGGATCTTTACCCAACATTAAAATGAGGGAAGTATTTGTCTAGGTGACAGTGACAATTACTTCCAATTGTTACGCAAGATTGGTATCTTGTGAAGGGCTTTGCACAAATTCAACTCTTGTGATAACGCTGCGTAACCCAGGGGGATTAGAAATGGGGCACCTGTTGGGGTGGAACTAGAAAATGCTCAACAACATTGGTCACAATTATTTGAGTTAACCCCTTGAGCTATATATATATATATATATATATATATATTTTTTTTTTTTTTTTTTTTCCAAGGAGAACCTTGCGGGGAAACCCAAGGAATGCTTCCTGACTTTGTGGATGGTATCCCTAGTAAACTCGTGGTTGTAAACTGGCGTGCCTTGCCTAGGGGGGATTAGAATTGTGCATTTGCTGGCATGGAACTAGCCAAATGCTCGACAACATTGGCAACAACCAATTGAGCTAACCAATCCCTTGGGATTTTTATTATATATATATATATATTATTAGAATTGTGCATTTGCTGGCATGGAACTAGCCAAATGCTCGACAACATTGGCAACAACCAATTGAGCTAACCAACCCCTTGGGATTTTTATTTTATATATATATATATATATATATATATATATAAAATTAGAACTTATAATGTATAGTCCATTTGCATTAAGAAAGTTTATGTAAGAGGAGAGGGGAAGAATGTCATGTACCTAAATCCCCACATATAAATATTAAGTAATCGTTAAAGATTAATATTATGGCTAATATGTATATGTATGGATATATACTGGAAAACTGTGTTGTATAAGAATAATTATTGCATTAAAGGACTTACTGTGCCTAACGTTTAATATATAATTAATTGATTAATCTGAAAGCAGGTGCCTCTTGATATGTTCCCTTCACACACACACAGACATATATCCCAATCTTGCCATGAGGGGATGAGGGATGCATGGAGAATTAATACTTAGTGATATAAGGATATAATTTCATTGCTGAAAGATGAGGGCCATGATTTTTAAAATGATTCAAAATGATGAGTTGCCTTTATCCATGAGAATATCATTAAAGACCATTGAAATGAGCTACTACTGCAGGTATTAGTTTTGATGCAGAAAAAAATGGCAAACTATCAATGAACAAAAATTGTGTGATATTTAAAGTCAGCAATGATAGTTTGATTGATGGGAAAAGGGAAAATATTAGGAAGRTGGGCTCCCTTTGAGGGAAAGTTGGCCTTCATATGTTCAAAATTAAGAGTTGGTTGGGTTTGGTAGGGGATTCCCCAGTGATTCTCTACAAAAATATGCTTATAGATTTCCTATTTTCACTCATTTTTCCAATGCTTAGCAATTATGCTCAATATCTAAGGATTTTTACATATGAGGTGGCATCTTTCTTTTTAAGTGTGACAGCCATTTCACTAAGTTTAGGTTTTTTATGGAATTTCCCCCACTGAATCACCCACCGCTATCTCTGCAACATCTTGTGTGAACTTTTTATATGATAGCTCTTACCACTTGGTAATCTTTAAGCTCTTTAGATGAAAATAAGCTAAAAATAAAAGGATGGGCACATGTATTGTTAGAAACAGTTGGTAAAGCACATGATAATTCTCTATCAAGCCAACAAAGTTTAGATTTGAAGCCAATTAGCCCTTGTAAAGTCCAAAACTCAAGACTAGTGTCAGTGCCTTTCAAAGATTTGGGCTATACTTATATAATGATGATATAATTGTTTCATATTTGGCTCTTATAGATACAAAAGGGGTGGCAATAAGTGCTTTAGATGGACACAATAATAGGATTGACATTTTTTTAATTTCAGAGTAAATTGTGTTAAAATTGGAGTTAAGAGTTGGAAGAGTTCGCTAGACTTGGAGGTGCACCAAATCTGGCAGAGGGACCCACCAAGAGGGGTCCAAACTTAAATTCTGATTTCTGCCCTTAGGTGACTATAGGAAAAATAAATTTTTCCCTGTAGTCACACAACTTTTGATCTGGGCCCTCCATTCAGAGCTAATCTCAGCCATTGAGATGACTGGTCGGCCCAATTCGAATTGTGAAGGGGAGAAGTAGGGTTTGGAGTCTCATTATGCACTATTCGACTTGGTGAAGGGAGAAACCACAGGAAGAGAGCAGCCTGAGCATCAAAGTAGCTTCAACAAAGGAAGAAGAGGCCGTATGGCCTTCATTTAAGCTCAGCCAGTGTATTTTCTGCACCCAGCAAGCAAACCAACCACTTTTGGTTCGTGCCAGCAGACCGTACAGTTCATACGGTGCGCCCAACAAGAGGGTCGCGCGGCCTGGGTTGTACAACAGGGCCGTACAGGCCGTGCGACGCACCAACAGCAAACAGGAAGAGTTTTGGGTGAGGGAGAAGGCTAGAAATTTGTTGAAGACAAAGGTTTTGCCTCAGATAAGTTTTTTTTCTGAGTTGCTGATGTAAAATTTCTGAGTTTGCTCTTCCTGAAATAATAAAAATTACCAAGCAGAAGACCGGTTTTCCCAGTTGGGTTTTTCCAGGGTCATTTGACAAAAAATAACTCTGTTTTATGTGTGTGAATGCTAGTATTTTTATGAGTTTATTTCCGCTGCATTTAAAGAGTTAAGAAAATTAACATGTTCAGATTTTTGTATTAGAAAGTCAGTTCTGTTTTTTATATTTACTCAAATCTGCAAGTAGGTTCTGATTTTCAAGAGAAAATTAACATGGTATCAGAGCCTTGCCACTGAATAAAGACCAACATTCATTGTTTCAGCTGCAGGAACAAGTTCTCAGCCAAGAGAGTTCGACCCAGCTGGTGTGCTAGGGTCTCTTGCAAGATAAATCTCAGCCTGCGCACTTGGACAGCAAAATGGCCTATGTGGGTCTAAGGTTTGAAGACCGCCTTGATGGGGCCTCCAATTTCTGTTCTTGGAGAGAGAATATGAGTTGTTTTTGAGGAGCAAGGAGTTTGAGAATTTGTGGATAACCAACCAGCCACTCCAGCAGATCCTCAATAGTTGGCCCAACATAGCAAGAAGGATGCCAAAGCCAAGAGGATTATCCTTGAGGGAGTCAAGGATCACATCATACCTCACCTTTTAGGAAAAAAAATAGCTAAGGAGATGTGGTCAGCCATCATTGGACTGTACCAGGGCACGAGTGAAGCTAGGAAGCTTGTGCTCAGAGACAAGCTGAGAAATATCAAGATGGAAAAGTCCGAATCAGTGGTTTCCTACCTCACCAGATTTACCCAAGTCAAGGACGAACTTGCAGGGGTGGGGGAAACAGTTCTAGATAGAGATGTGGCCAACTTTGCACTGTTGGGGTTTCCCAAGTCATGGGAAAACTTCATAGATGTAGTCAGTGGCAGAGAAAAGCTTCCAGATTGGGGGTGGCTTTGGAGTGACTGTGCAGGAGGAAATTAGGAAACAAATCAGATCTAGGTCTCATGTAAAACATGATGCTGATGAGGAAAATTTCACCCTAGCCGGTAAAGGGGGCAAACCCAAGAGCAAGAAGGGCTCAGGAGGGGCCGAGTCCGGCTCAAGGGGACATGGAAAACCCAAGAAAGACCTCAGCGAGGTTGAGTGTTTTTAGTGCCATTAGCTTGGGCACTATGCCACTAAGTGTCCTCAACGCAAGAAGGGCCCAAGAAGGGCTAGTTTGTAGCCTCAACAAAAATAGAGGAGTTCTCCTCTCGTTTTGAAGAGGACGTCTCATTTATTGCATGTATGGCCAGCTATGTGACCAACACCACCTAGTTTATTGTCATGGGGCCTCTTGCCACATGACAGGGAACAAAAACTATTTCAGCCAGTTGATAGAAAAGGACATGCAGTTCAACATTGAGACGGGAGATGATGGCAAATACCGAGCCCAAGGCATAGGGGTTGTCAAGTTTGAGAGGGAGTCTGGAAAACCTCTCTATCTTAGAGATGTTCTATATGTTCCAGGGCTGAAGAAAAATCTGGTGTCTATTTCAGTGCTTGAAGACTTGGGTTATGAAGTTTTCTTTTGCAAAAGGAGGGTCCTCTTGAAGCCTCCCAACTCTAGGACAACAATACAGATTGGAGTTAGGGAGAAAACCCTCCACAAGCTCCAGTTTGGGGCTGCTGCAGTCTTGAACAGCAAGAAGGACAACCAACAAGGCCGTGAGCTAGCAGAGCTATGGCATAGGCGTATGGGTCACTTACACCATAGGGCGTTGAAGATTTTTGGGGAGATAGCCACAAGACTGCCACCATGCAGCGTGGATTCTCATGAGGTGTGCAAGGGATGCACTCTTGGCAAGTATGCTAAAACTTCATATCCCAGCAGAGATGACAGAGCCAAGGGCATATTGGAGCTGATTCACTCGGATGTTTGTGGACCTTTTTCTTTTCCATCCTTCGTGGTTTCAAGTATTATGTTATTTTTATTGATGACCATTCTCGTAAGACTTGGATATTTTTTATGAAAAACAAAGATGAAGTGTTGTTCGGGTTTGTAGAGTTCAAGGCCCTAGTTGAAAACCAGACCAGCAAGAAGATAAAATCCTTGAGGTTAGATGACGAAGGGGAGTACATCTCCAATGCCTTCACGGACTTGTGTGCCAAAGAGGGCATCAAGAGAGAGCTCACAACACCCCATAACCCTCAACAAAATGAGGTAGTTGAGTGCAAGAGTCACAACATAGTGGGTGCTGCTAAGGCCATGTTACATGACCAAAGCCTGCCCATGTTCCTTTGGGCCAAGGCATGCAACACAATAGTGTTTCTACAGAATAGGAGTCCGCACAAGGTGCTAGGCAGGGTCCACACCGGAGGGGGCTTTCACAGGCAAGAAGCCAAGTGTTTCTCACTTCAGGATCTTTGGCAGTTTGGTTTATTGCCATGTACCTTCGGAGAGAAGGAAGAAGCTGGAGCGCACTGCAGTGAAGGGCATATTTGTAGGCTACAGCGAGACAACCAAGGCATACATGGTATATATGCTAGCACTTAAGAGGACATTGATCGGGCGTGATGTCAGGTTTGAGGAGGGAAAGGCTCTCAGGAAGTCCTTGGAGCGTGAGAAATCAACAACAGAGGATGAGGAGCAACAGGCTCCCAAGTAGGAGGCTCAACCAACCCCCCAGACATCTATTCAACCAGTAGTGAGACGGGCAGAGCAAAATGATGAGAAGATTGAGGAGGAGAGAAGGGAGCATGTGGAGCCCACACAACCAGTGACTCCCAGTTCTGGGAGAAGACGAGCCAAGTGGGCAGATTAGTTGATCAGAGAGGCTCAGGAGAGAGTTGAGCCTCCCACCTTTACATTCAGACAGAGCAGACCTTCGTAGAGGTATATAGGTTGTTTGGCACTTATGACTGAGTTGATAGACTCAGAGCCTTCTTCCTACAAGGAGGAAGCTTCCCAGCAGCTTTGGCGAGATGCCATGGCAGAGGAATATTCCTCTATCATGCGCAATCATGTGTGGGAAATAGTGCCCAGACTAGAGGGAAAATCTGTGGTTGGCGCACGTTGGGTTTACAAGATCAAACAAGGGGTTGATGGGAGTGTGGAGAAGTGCAAGGCCAAATTTGTGGCCAAGGGGTTCTCACAGGTTGAGGGTATCGACTATGCTGAGACATTTGCACATGTCGTGCAATATTCTTTCATCAGAGTTATATTGGCTATTTCAGCACAGATGGGGTGGAAAGTCCACTAGATGGATGTTAAGACTACCTTCTTCAATTGTGTGGTTGAGGAGGAGATTTATGTGGAGCAGCCTGAGGGGTTTGAGCCCTTCAGCAGAGACACACATGTATGCAGGTTGAGGAGAGCTCTTTATGGGCTCAAGCAGGCACCGAGGGCTTGGTACGCCTGCATTGACAACTACCTTCTAGGATTGGGCTTTACCAAGAGTGAAGCAGACCCAAACCTCTACTACATAGTGGTTGAGGGGCAACCTCTCATTCTTGTGCTCTATGTGGATGACTTGATATTGCCAGGGGCAGATAGCTTGATTCAGGATTGCAAGGAGGACCTTGCACGCGAGTTTGATATGAAGGATTTAGGACTGATGCACTATTTCCTTGGATTGGAGGTTTGGTAGGGTGATGGTGAGATCTTCTTGGGACAAGGCAGATATGCAGAGCAGATTCTCAAGAGATTTCACATGTAGGATTGCAGGGCCATGGCCACTCCTTTAGTCACCAACTGGAAAAAGGTGGACTCTAGCAGAGCCGAGAGGGTCGATGCTACTTTATACAGACAACTCATAATGTCGTTGATGTATCTCACTAACACACGACCCAACATATGTTTTGCAGTCAACTAGTTGAGCCAGTTCATGGTAGAACCCACCATGAGACATTGGGTTGTTGCAAGCATGTGTTATGATATCTCTGGGGCACAACATGTTATGGTTTATGGTACAGACAGGTTGATAGCGTGAGGCTTCAGGGCTTCACCGATGTTGATTGGGCAGGGGGTTCTATTGATCGAAAAAGCACTTCAGGGTGTGCTTTCAGTGTTAGGTCAGCCGTTGTTTCCTGGTTCAGCAGGAAGCGAAGATCAATTGCATTGAGCTCAGCTGAGGTCAAGTATATGGCTGCCAACCTGGCTGCCTGTGAGGTTATTTGGTTGAGGAAGCTACTTGTGGGACTTTTTGGTCAGGGATTGGAACCCACAGTCCTACACTGTGACAATCAGAGCTGCATTAATCTCTCTGAAAATCCAGTGTTTCATGACCACTCCAAACACATTGAAATCAAGTACTATCGCATCAAAGATTGTGTTCAGAAGGGGAAGATCAAACTCCAATACTTACCATCAGGGGAGCAGACAATAGATATTTTGACCAAGGCATTGCCAAGGTCAAGCTTTGTGTACTTCAGAGATAAACTTGGTGTAGTGCAGAACACCTTCCTCTTTAAGAGGGAGGGTTAAACTTGGAGTTAGAGTTGGAAGGGATCGCTAGACTTGGAGGTGCATCAAATCTGGCAGAGGGACACACCAAGAGGGGCCCAAACATAAATTCTGATTTCTGCCCTTAGGTGACTTAGGAAAAATAATTTTTTTCCTATAGTGACACAGCTTTTGATCTGAGCCCTCCATTTAGATCTAATCTCAGCCATTGAGATGACTGGTGGGCCCAATTCGAATTGCTAAGGGGAGAAGTAGGATTTGGAGTCTCATTATGCACTATCCGACTTGGTGAAGGGAGCAGCCACAGGAAGAGAGCAGCCTGAGCATCGGAGCAGCTTCAGCAAAGGAAGAAGAGGCCGTACGGCCTTCATTTCAGCTCAGCCAGTGTATTTTCTGCACCCAGCAAGCAAACCAGCCACTTCTGGGTTGTGCCAGCAGACCATACAGTCCGTATGGTGCGCACAACAAGAGGGTCGCATGGCCTGGGTCGTACAGCAGGGACGTACAGGCCGTATGGCGCACCAGCAGCAAGCAGGAAGAGTTTTGGGTGAGGGAGATGGCTGGAAATTTGTTGAAGACAGATGTTTTGCCTCAGATAAGTTTTTTTTTCTGAGTTGCCGATGTAAAATTTCTGAGTTTGCTCTTCTTGAAATAATAAAAATTACCAAGCAGAAGACCGGTTTTCCCAGTTGAGTTTTTCCGGGGTCATTTGATAAAAAATAACTGTGTTTTCTGTGTGTGAATGCTAGTATTTTTATGAGTTTATTTCCACTGCATTTAAAGAGTTCAGAAAATCAGCATGTTCAGATTTTTGTATTAGAAAGTCAGTTCTGTTTTTTTTATTTACTCAGATCTGCAACTAGGTTCTGATTTTCAAGAGAAAATTAACAAATTGGCAATCACACTTGTGGGTAAACTATATATGCATGCTGCAGTGGCTGTCTTTATGAGAGAAAATTCAAATTTATGAATTTCAATATTGAGCTTCTTTTTTTTTGCCAGGTAACATATCCCAGGGCAAACCCCTGGACACTTCCCCTCATTCCGAGGATGGTACCAAGGGTAAATTAGTTTCTTCTGGGCACAAGGCCAGATCAACAGCAGGGCTCAAAGCTGTTACAACAATATACCCATTATGAGCTCAACATGTCACTTAACAGGAATAGAACCTGGGTGGGGAGGATAACGCTCCATCCCACTACCTCTTGGGTTAGACCCAATTGACGATTTCAATATTGAGTTACTATTTCAGCATGTGTGTTTTTAATATTGCATATTTCTGGACCATATTGATTTGGTAAACATCTTTGTAAAGTGAACAATAGCACTTCTTTAAAATTTAAACTGGTAATGTATCTTAGCATTTTGCAGTCCTATATTGCTCTTAGGCTGGGTCAGTTGTCAAATATGAATTTGGATTAGGTTTTGGTGTCAGAGCATGCAGACTTAGCAAATAGGGCATAAAAGATGTTTGCTTTTCTACAATTGAAGGTTGGGCATTAGACTTGACATTTCTAAACAGATTTGAATGAAGCTACTTCAGATTCAGACATGTTTGAAATGGTGCTGAGTTTTGTTTGATTTCTAAGACTTTCAAAACCATGGTCGAAATCAGATCTGAAAGAAATTTTAAATTTCCCGTTTTATTCATTTTTCATCCATGTATAAAGTTTAAACAAATGACAAGTGTTGTTGAGTATAGCTACGTTGTATTTGAATAGGAAATTATCTGTAGCTGGAAACAATGCTAAGGACTTGTCTTGATATATTGGCATATTGCGTTTGTGTTGCATAATTTCTTATATCATTATTTCTACAATATGCAGGGGGTTAGAAGGGCGGTTGGTAAGCAGGCTGAAGTGATTAACATGATGATAGTTTCTAACACAGTTCCTGTTTGCACTGACAACAATATAAACTCTTTGGTAAATGACGGTGAGCAAATCTTGGATTCAATGCAAAGGGAACTAAATTCAGTAGAAGATATGGATCCCTCAGTAGCTATATCTCAAATTGCTGTAGCAAGGGCTGAAACTATAAGATCAGCGACATGCTTTCCAAGGGAAACAGAAGTATCAAGTGTGAGGCCCCATGAAATCAGGATTAGCAATGAAGATGGTCAATTTATTGATGGGGCAGGTTTGAGTTCTTTGTCTGAATTGACTCAAACTTCACCAAGTGTGAAGACTGGTAAAGTTGATTTTCAGAGATTGAAGCAACTAGCAGCCTGGAGACATATTCCATTGAAGGAATCTGTTGGCCACACTAAAGTTGAAGTTTTGGTAGGAGGATTAGTTGGGCTGATTGTAACTTTGGGACTTCAATGGATACGGTAACAATTGGATTTGTTGATTGTATCTTGGTTACAAATTCTTAACCCATTTATTTTAGTGCATAATTAATAATGCATTTACTAATGTTCAAGGTTCACTACTCATCTAGAGGTTTCTTATTCTGTATTTGTAATGGAATTGCTCCCATGAAAGTGAAAAAAGGGATGCAGTGGTCATTTCTACATTCAGTTCTGTTTTTTATTTGTGTCACTGTTGAGTCTATTCTCATTTATTTGGTTGTAGCTCTGGCCATGAAATCCATTTAAGAGACATGTTAGAGCAGTAGACTAAAATAAGATGCCTCTATGATGACATCGCAGATATCTGTTAACATCTTTCAACATTTTTGAGACATCCATCTACTTCAAAGAATTACTGGAATAGTAAAAAGACATTTCGAATTTTAAGCTCTATTTATGAAAGATGAATTGAATCTGAAAGCCATGCAGAAAGAACATGATGGAGTGGTTCAACAAATGGGAAGCACATGTTGCATATACATTTTACGGATATCGATATAAAAAATATCATTTCAAAACATGCAATATAATATCTTACAGTGATCGAATTATGTTGTGAGAAAGCTCTATATTTGTGAGCATCTTTGATATTGTTCATCCAATATTTTGGCGGCACAAAGATGATGGGACGGTGTCATAAAACTCGATTTAGCCATGGATTTCAAATTGAATGAATATGATAACTATATTGGAGCTTTATTATAAAAAATATTCTCAGTTTTTCTATGTCGATAAATCTCACTTCATACTATATAGTTATCACGGCTAATCCCAATATGGCAGAAAGATTATAAACAACGTTAACATGATGAACTTACCACTTTAAAGGAATAAATGGTAAAGAATGGTACTTTGTTGGGTGTAGAATAGTGGTGACTAGTCATTTTTCCCTAAGTGGATGGAGATGGGCTCGTGGTTTAGTGACAAAATTGACGAAATTGCCAGACAAATGTCTGGAGGTCTGTCCTTGTTAACAACACATGGTGGCCGATTACTAGGCCGACTATCGTTTGGAACTAGTGCCCTGTGGTAGTCAACATCTAGGGTAGCTACCATTAGATTTTCATGCTTGGGTTCTCTACTATTGACTATGTATTCTGCTGTTTCTGAACTAAGAGGCGCCTTTGAATAAATGTGTATCTTGTACTTGCTAAGATGTATTGAAAGTTAATTCAATGTAAAAAAATATCTTATGCTGTGAAATATTAAAGAAGTCATCATAGGACAATTTTTGGATGTTGAACAATAGTCCTATATTGGATTTAGAATAGTTTTTACTACAAAATTGCCATTTGTTTGTGTTGATGCATCTTTCCAAAGCATTGGGAATCTTTTTAGTCAAATGGAGCTAAAGCTTTTCATACTTAAATATTTCCTTTAACTTTGTATCGGAACTTCGATAGAAGCTACTGATGGTGTATATATGATAAATGTTACTGGATGATCTCTCTCTCCTTGCAACAAAATCTCAATTTTTTAAAGAAAAAAATGGTCAGTTTTGGCGCGATCCTTAGTTTTGGGTAGTTTGCTATTGATCTTGCACAAGGTTGACCTTGATTATACGATTGGTTCTTTGGTGCAGAATTGTTCTTGTGGCCAAGGTCCTTTTTGTGTAGGTTACCACAAGCATCTTTAGTGCTTTGCATACAATATCTCTTGAATCTTGGCTGCAAAGTGATATTCATCCCAACTGAGTTTATGTTCAAAAAGCTAGTATGATTTGGATGTACTAATGCAATATATTTTGATACTTGAGGATTGATTGTGCTAGGCCTCTTGGAAATTGGATGCTTAATCGAGTGGTAAAGTTGTGAAACTGGTTCGTGTAGTGTTGAATAGAATGATAAAGATGTTGGTGCACTTCTTATTCTCGGATGTACTAGCCTTCATAATGCTCAAGGGGATAGAACTTGTTGTGCATGACCTCTACAAACCTTATTCAAATTGTGATAGACTTACCCTTTTCCTAACATTTTCGATTGTTGGATTTCCCCCAATGAAGTGTTGTTCGTGCAAGTTTGGGAGTGTCACATATATTGAATAGTCACAAGGCCATGAAACTTGTTAATAGTCTTAAATAAATTGATCATGATGTTGACACACTTATTGCCATTAGATGTGCTAGTCTCTATAATGCTGAAGGGGATAGAGCTTGTTGTGCACCACTTCTATGGATCTTGTCCAAGTTATAATTGACTTACACTTGTCCCAACATTGTTGGTTGTGGGATTCCCACCAACAAAGTGTAGTTTTTTTTTACACAAGTTGGGATATTTTATATTAATCAAAAAGGGGATGGAGCCCGCAGAAAAGCACAAAAAGAGCTTCAAAATTCGACTACAAGGTTGGAGTCCATCACAGTCCAATTGTTTGCCTATCTTCTTCAGACAATACTAGACCTTTGACATTGCTTACATTCCAAAATTTATATGTATAACTATGGTAAAAGACTCCTAAAATACATAGTGTATTGTGATACATTCGATACCCAGAGGAGGAGCTTGTCCGAACTCTGCTTCTTCCATTTCTTCATCTTGTGCTGGTTGGTTTAAGTCCAATTGGGAATGGGTTGGTGCTGGGGATGAGCCACTGCTAGAAGGAGATACCCCTAATGCTGGAGGGGATTGCTCTCTTTGAGCTCACCTGTCCCACTTGGTTTTTGATAGCATCCACTTCATCATTAAGTTGATGAAAAGCCTCCTTGTGTTGATTTAAAATATCCAAAATTTGAGACTCTGATTGATGATGTCTAGTTGTCAATTTGAAGGCTCCTCATTTCCCGCTCGAGGATTTCAATTTCATTTTGTTGGTTCTGAGTGTTAATCCGTGGGCAAGGCATAGTTTCAAGAAAATCTTGAGATTGCCTGAAATTCTCTTTAATGTGGAGCGATCTTATATTTGAAAGCTTAAGCTTATGTTTCCCTTGAGCGACGAGAACGGAGAGACCAAAAAACAACCACCAGAGGAAATTAGAGCCAATGCGTTTCTTACCAATCTCAGGATAACCCTTTAGCAAGTTTTCAGGATCGGGGGCGACTTGATTGCCTACTCTATTAATCTCCAACCAACCTCTGACCACTACAAGAGAAGAAATAACACCCCAATTGACAAAATTAGCGAGCGACCATCTCCACTAGGCGTTCCAATATAGAGCTCTTACCCAAATTTCTGACCCATAATGACTGTCAGCTCCGTTGAATTTCAATTGCAAACTGCTGACATGGGCGAGGGGAGAAATGATGCTCCAATTGACAACGTGGCAACGCCATAGAGCCACAGGGGAGACAATGCTCCCAACTATATCTATAGGGGAATTCTCTAAAAATTCGCCACCACAATCGGGACCTCCGATACCCACGACACAATGATAAGGGAGCTATGTCCTCGTCTCCTTATAACCAATAAATGTCGCCTTGTCCTTCCAGTACCACCTTACTACGCTGATATTCGTCACCAGACAAATAGAGGAGAGACACCAGACGGGAGCGCAAGCTTGGAAAGAGATGTGCAAACCAAAAGTAAGTGTAGAGAACATGACCTAAAGGACCCGAACACGAGCTTGATGCCGAGGAAGCATCTGATAAACCTCGCAGGGATACTGCGACAGAGAGAAGGTCTCTGAGAGATGGCATAGTTCCCTAGTGATATCATGGCTTGGCACGAGGGTGGCCAGAGTGCTAAGAATGAATGCCTTTGAGCCTATGGTTGGGAGGAAAGGCACACCCCCACAGTCAGTTAGTTGGTTGCAACCTGTAATAGATAAGTATTCTCATACCCTGTATAATTGAGTTGTAACTATGTAATAAAGTTGGATATCCTGTGAATGACTCAGGGATGTGCATATTTGATTAATGATTATATTGTATCTCTTTATTCTTGTTTAAATTGTGTATTTAAGTAAGTATGGAATTGTTTGATTTGTATACGTAAATGCTTGAGCCCTGTGGTGGCTTAAGTTAAAATAAGTGGACTGTGAGTTCGTCGACCTTGGCCACGATTTTCACGGGTGCACGTCGACACTTCCAGTGGACCTGAGTCTCCGGGAGGACGGAGTCTGTTAATCTTAGGATAGGTAGTGCAGATATGCACAGAGCCTCTATGAGGCGGGCAGAGGTCGAGAAACTCTTAAGTTCTAGACTTGGTGAAGGAGTGCAAGGGGTGTGCATAAGACCCTTCTAAGTGTTAAGTTCAGGAGAAAGAGCACAAAGCTCTTAATTCCTTCATAACTGACGAAGCTCAGGAAGGATATCGAGATTCAAGTATCGAAAGGGAATATCCTTTCATTTGGAAGATGAACGGATGAGATCCGTTCTGGAGGATCCAAGGTTTGTCACGACCGTTAGATTTGAAGAAGGAGCACATGCGTTAATGCCTAGTCTCCTTTAGTTTTCGCGAGTTCGGCGAATGTTGGTAATCATCGTAAAGGAGATAGATTCTTTGAATCCCGAAGCTCGGGGAAGACATAGACCGTTGATTTGAGATAAGTCTTAGTCGTCTGATCTGCTAGTTCGGAGTTCCCGCATTCGAGAGAATTGTGTGTTGGAGCGGCCAAAACCTCTGAAGGCTGAAGTCGCGAAGTGATTTGGACCGTGGATCTCTGGATCCTTCGGGATCCTTCTCGACCGTCCGATCTATGAGTTTGGTGTTCGTGCTTTGGGAGAATTGCGAGTTTGAGTGACCAAAACCTCAGGCTGAAGTTGCGAAGTGATCTGGACCGTGGATCTCTGGATCCTTCGGGATCCTTCTCGACCTTCCGATCTACGAGTTTGGGGTTCATTCTTGGGAGAAATGCGAGTTGGAGTGACCAAAACCTTCGAAGGCGAAGTTATAGAGTGCTCAGTAGTTAAGCCTCGGGTCACAGCCTGAGGTCACATCTAAGAGGGCCTAGCAAGAGAGGATAGTGCCCATTTTTTTGGAACTCGCCGAAGCACTTGAGCCTGAAGTTTCAGTGGGCCGTTGATATGGAAAGAGAGAAGGGACCGTCGATTCCTCTCCCGTCATTTCAGAACTTCGCTAATTCAGAGTTCAAATGAATTGGCAACTGGTGAGGTGAAAACGCCCGAAGACGAAGTTCTGAAGCGCCCTTTGAGTAGGCGTCGGGTCACAACCTGAGGTCATATGAAGGAATGGGATAGCCTGGAGAGATAGCGTCTGTTGCTCCAATTCTTCAAAGAGTCCAGGAAAGAGCCCGCGGGTTTGGAAGAACCTGCAATATGAAGAAAGGGGAACCTAGAGAGAGTTAAGGAAAGCGAAATTATGATACCCCACCCCTTAAAAGAGCACTTAGGGGCCGAGTGTGTTACAAATTGGTATCAGAGAATGGAAACAACACTTGGCCTGCTTGGGCTCATGCACGAGTCGCATAAAGAGGTGTTATTATCTACATTTACTCCTTGAGAAGAAGGACTGCAGATTGAACCTATGATTTGGGAATTCTTGCAGAAATTCAGCAGAAGAATTTCTTCATCCCTTTGTCAAAGTGAAAACTACCCTTACGAGGGTAGGGATATGTTGATCAACATTAATGGTAAGACCCGAGTGTGTATTGGCATGAAAATGCAAGATGGGAACATGTTGTGATGCATACGATAATGGTTGCATGAATGTAACATTCAAATAGACTCAATTAAACCTATGGTTGGTTGTAGCGTAAGATATGTTGCTAGTTGCATTAGTCCATAATGACCCGATGACAGCAGAGGAGTAACAACATGAATGAGCTAAAAAGGTGCAAGAGATACACCTACATATACACAAATATGTGTATACATGCTTAAAAGAATAATGACTTCAAGCCCTCAACTGGGGGGGAAGCTCAGTGTTGAGTGTCCCTATGAGGCATATCATAAGGATGAATTGGAAGATCCTTGGGAGAAGGATCTAGAAGTCTGATATGTCCATGTGTGTGAATGACATGGAAAAAGGTGCAAGCAATGAGTTTGCATGATGAATGTTTGGGCTGTGTGTGTATATGCTTGAGTGCATGGATTTAATGCATTATGAAGCTTCTTGATATGAAGCCTGATTTTAATATCAATTAGGTATGAATGATATTAAATATACAAGTGATGCACATGTATGATGTAAGAGTATAGGTATACTAAAGGCACGAGGTGACTGCCTAGATGAGTGAAATGTGAGGCAAGCATTGCGCTTGCCAAGATTGAATGAATACCATGGATGCATGGTTGACTCCATTATGAAGAGTCATGAAAGTT
>ML789385.1:348408-361380 GCA_009831015.1 Picea engelmannii | reverse complement strand
TATTTTAATAATATTTTTGAAAAAGTGTAAGTTATGGATATTTATTTCTCTTAAGTTCTCGAGGTAGGGAACGAGTCACCAAGTGGCTAAAGATACTTCTGAAAGTGACAAGTGTCAATTTTAAGGGGTGTTTATGATTCATTCATTCTCATGTGAAGAAAGGGGTCAGACCATCTGAGAGAGAACGACTATTACTTTATCTGTAGAGAAGATATTGTAAGCATTTTTGGTATTGTAACTAGAGTTTTATTGTCGAAGAGGTGGATTTTGAGGCCCATGAATAGTCTCTCTAGGTGAGATATTTGTTGTTGAATATGCAGGTTGTCAGGCCCGTGAGCATTCTCTCTATGTGAGAGTTTTGTTTGGAATTGTTCCCTGGTGCGTTGGTCATTAGATGCAGGGCTTGGAGAATTCCTATCTGGTCTGTTGCTAGAACCCTGGAAGGGAAGTGGGGCAGTTGAGGGACTATTGAGTAGAGAAGGGGAACACTACCTTGGGTGTGATAGGCACATGGGGAATGAGAGACTATAGGCTAGTTGCAGCATTGGGCACCTTGGAATGATCAATTCTGTTGAGTATCAAACCTTAGCCTGGCATTAAGAACTATTTTTCCCTGGTGGATTTAAGCCTCAACTCAAGGGTGACTTGTTGCTGAAAGTATATGAGCAACATAGTCTATGGCTAGGAGGAACATTTGAGTTTTACATGCAATTGGTGACTATTCATAAAAGATAATTGTTCTATATGTGCTTGTCTCATTTATTGTGTTTTCATTATTTATGGTTAATATGGGTTTAATTCTTGTATGTTGTTGCATATAAGTAATTGTTTTTTTTTTGTATAATGTTTCTTGCACATGCAAGTGTGGTGTCAATATTCATTATTATAGTTGTGCTTGAGTATGACAGTTATTGTTAGTTTACTTGTTAATTTGACCTTATGATAATGGTCCTAAGTGTCCAAGGTGGGGTTGGAATGACCGTGCCTGTAGAGAATACTCTATGTGCACTAGAGGCTGGATTTACTTGTGCACACATGGAAGTAGTTTGCATGCACAAGGAGGACATAATTGGTGTGTGACACCATAATGGTTGCATGCACAAGAGTGTTATATGTTCAGTAGGCTTGTGCGTGGTTTTTTTGTGTTACTTCCGTTGTTATAATTTGTGTGGCGTGACTTAGCTTGAGGTTGAGTGCATTACTTCAAGTGATATTGCATAGATTAGTGTTTAGAGTAGAATCTACGCATTGTATTTTGGAATAACATTGTTCAGTAGTAAGCTGGATGATGTTACAGTTTGGTATCAAAAGCATTTTGGTAATGGGGATGTTAATATTGGTTTCAGAGAGAAAAAAGTTAAGATTGTATGATGTGTCCCAACCTAGGTGGTTTGGGACATTACATTGTGGTATCAGAGTTATGGTTTCAACATTGAGCATGCATGGGTCGAGCTACAGTTTCAACACTGATCCTGCATGGGCGAAGTTTCTATTTTAAGGAAAGTTTTGGACTGATAAGTGGCCGAATTTGGAATTATAGTGCAGCCATGCTACACATAAAATTAAGAATGCACAAGTGTGCGCGCTAAATTTTGGACATTGTGGGATGCAACATTGGAATTGTGCAATAAACAATGGTGCACGAGTGTGCATGCTAAAATATTGGGGTTTCATGGAGTAAAATTTGTGGTGCATGCACAATACCGATACATGGTGTATATGTCAAATATTGACATCACGCATTGACATTTGTTGAACACCAGTGGGCATGAGATTCATAAGAAAAGATTTTGATAATATGGTGTAGAGTTTTCATGAAGTTATCTCATGAATTCATCTAACAAATCTTGTTTCCTACATATTTTGCAGAATTATCAGTGATTAGATCAGGACATAATCATCATAGAAAGTCAAGAAGCATGGAAGATGTGTAGAGAGATTTTAGCCATGATGATGAATTCAAATATTTGTCAGTCGTTTTGGGTGTTGATGGTACAAAATCAAAGGAAGAGCACATTAAATTGGTAGAAACCATTAAGGGACTGCAAAAATATGTCCAAAGATATACAATTGATAATGAAAGGCTTATGAGAGCTAAGGAGCAACAAGATGACTTCAATATCAAATTGATGCAAATCTTGGACATAATAGAAAATAAAATGGATAAGGAGACTGAGGAAAGTAGGTCAACAAGTCACAGGTCTCATGATGAGAAGATATGAGGAACAAGAAGTGTCGATAGGCATCATCCTCACTCACAAAAGCATTCATTTAGGAAAGCGTGCAGTAGCTTAAGTCAATATCCTATTAGAAATCACAAGAGAAGGACTGGGGTGGACGAGCTACAAGGAGAAATGAACAAGATCAAGCCTCCTACCTTTGACGGTGAGAATAAGAAGGATGAATATGTAGAGACCTGGTTGTTGGGTATGAGGAAGTACTTCCAGCTGCATACCTATTTTGCGCAGGTAGAAGGGAGAATTTACATTTATCAACTAAACATAAAAGCTTCAATGTGGTGGGATCAATTTGTGCAGGTGCAACACATTGATGAGAAGAAGGTGACTTGGAGGGAGTTGAAGAGGTATTTTCAACAGAAATACTTAACCAAGAGGTACTATGACAATAAAATGAAGGAGTTATTTGAACTCAAGATTGAGAGTATGACAATAGATGAGTATGAAATAATATTATTAGAGCTGTGGAAATATGTCGCTTCATCAAGGATGAGAAAGTTAAAATTCATGGGTATTTGAGTGGGCTGCCCTTACATCAGTGACGAGATAAAACATGATGACCCAAGACATCGGAGGAAACTATAAGGCGTGCTAAGTGTCTTTATGATCAACAAAGGGGAAGACCGACTTTCCAAAAGGCTTTGGAAGATAAGATGAAAAACAAGGTGGAATAGAGGAAGAAGGGGACTAAACCACCATTTTTCATAAATACAGCACAAGGACAACCAACTCTCAAGGATCCCAAAATGACAAAGAAAGTGGGGAAATAGCCATGGAAAAAACCTATACAATGTTGGAGTTGTGGCAAATATCATATGCATAGAGATTTCCCTCAAAGAGGTGATAAAGCGAGGACTGTGCACAATGTACAACAAGTTGTGACAGTTGAAGATATGGGAAGAAATGTGCCTAGAATTTATGCAGCCTTGGGTAAAAATCAAGTTGAGTTTCGATCGCACATGATTGAAATGGAAGGTAAGATTAATGACCAACCCATTGCTATTTTAATTGTTTTAGGAGATAGTCATAGTTATCTAGATCCTGAGATGGTGGAAAGATTCTATTTTCTGAGAGACAATATTGGAAAACCTTGGTTGGTGGAATTAGCTACAGGAGCAAAAAGGAAAGTTAATGAGATGGTTAAGGCATGTCCAATGGAAATGAATGGACTGCACACAAAAGATGACTTGAATATTATACCTTTGGGCTCATATGATTTCCTCATTGGTATGGATTGGTTGGACCAACATCATGTCATTCTAGATTGATACAATAAGGCATTTTCTTTCTTGGATGAGGAAGGAAACTTGAGAATAGTTCAAGGAATTCTAAGAGTTGTAACTATCACATAAGTTTCATCCTTGCAATTGAAGAAAAGATATAGAAAAGGATGTCAAGTATTTGCAGTGCACATGGAAGATGCACCTAAGGATAAAGTGTCAAATGTTGAAGACTGTGCAGTACTAAAATAGTTTCAGGATTTCTTTAAAGAGATATTGAAGTTTCCACCGAAAAGAGATATCAATTTATCTATAAATTTGATGCCTAGAGTAACACCCGTATCCAAGATTCATTATAGGATGAGTACGCCAAAGATGGAGTTGCAGATGAAAATTGAAGAGCTTCTAAAGAAGGTGTATATACGCTCAATTCTGTTGCCTTGGGGTGCCCCAGTATTGTTCATGAAGAACAAGGATGGTACGCTGAGACTTTGTATCAACTTCAAGCAGTTGAAAAAAGTAAAAATAAATAACAAGTATCATTTTCCAAGGATAGATGACTTCTTTGATTAGCTGAGGGGTGCACAGATATTTTCAAAGATTGATCTCAGATATGGATATAACCAAGTGAGAATTAAAGAAGAAGACATCAACAAGACTGCCTTGAGAATGATGTACAAACATTATGAGTTCACAGTGGTGCCATTTGGGTTGTCAAATGCACCAGTTTTCTTCATGTGTTTGATGAATGTAGTTTTCAAAGAATACTTAGATAAGTTTGCCATTGTATTTCTTGATGACATACTTATTTACTCAAAGTATGAAGAATAGCACGAGAAGAACTTGAGGATGGTGTTACAAGTACTGAGGGAGCATCATATTTATGAAAAGTTGAGCAAGTTCTCATTTTACCAGTGAAAGATTCATTATTTGGGTCATATCATTTCCAAAGAAGGAATAGTTGTGGATCCAAAAAAGATAAAAGTCATTGAGGAATGGTCAACACCAAGAAATGTCACAGAGGTGAGGTCCTTTATAGGACTTGCAAGTTATTACATAAGGTTTATTGAAGGATTCTCAAATATTGCATGACCAATTACATCATTGCAAAAGAAAGGTGTGTGATTTGAATGGACTCCGGATTGTGCAAGGAGTTTTTATCACTTGAAAAGTTTGTTGACAAGTGTGCCAATTTTTAGAATTGATGATTCAGATGAAGACTTCATGGTGTGCATGGATTCATGCAAGGAAGGGATCGATGGATCTGTTAGTCAGAATGGGCATGTGGTGTGCTATGAATCAAGAAATTTAAAAGAGAATGAAAGACTCTATGATACTCATGACTTAGAATTAGTATCCATAGTGCATGCCTTGAATATGTGGCAAAACTATCTCATGGGTAAAAGATTTGGGTTGAGAACATACCATAGTGGTATGAAGTATATGTTTGGACAACCAAGTTTAAATTCCAGAAAAAGAAGGTGGTTAGAATTACTCAATGAGTATGACTTTAACATAAAGCATATTAGAGGAAAAGAGAACAAGGTGGTTGACACACTCAGTAGGAGGGTGCACGAGATGCACACTACAACCATTAACATGT
Organism: Picea engelmannii; assembly: GCA_009831015.1. Lineage (NCBI taxonomy): Eukaryota > Viridiplantae > Streptophyta > Pinopsida > Pinales > Pinaceae > Picea > Picea engelmannii. Next base: position 356,320 of record ML789385.1, on the reverse strand, counting down.
ATAGATTGGATTTGTGTGACAAAATTTTAGAAGTTTCCAAATCATATCAACATTATGTGGACATAAAGGTGACTTAACGACAAGGTATGTCACAACAGAATTTGCAAGGTTACGAGTTAAAAGAGGATGAAATGCTCATGTATAGACACAGAGTCTATGTGCCAAATGATCAAGAGTTGAAAAGTATGATATTTTCAAAGATGCATAAATTTACTTATGCGGGACATCCAGGTTATTAGAAGACAATTGTCACAGTAAAAAAGTAATACTATTGAATAGGTATGGAAAAGGAAGTTGTTGATTTCACTGCTAGATGCTTTGAATGTCAAAATGTCAAGGATGAGCACATACATCCAAATGGTTTGCTACAAATGTTTCCCATTCCCGAGTGGAAGTGGGAAGTTGTGATGGATTTCATAACTAATCTACCTGGGACTGCTAAGCAACATGATTCTATTATGCTAGTGGTGGACAAGCTTACTAAAGTTGTCCATTTTATTCTGGTGAATTTAGCGCACAAGGTAGAAGAAATTGCTGAAATTTACATGCGAGAAATTACTAGGTTGCATGGTATACCTAAGACAATTTTGTCTGACAAAGATTCCAAGTTCACCTCAAACTTTTGGAAAGGGATATTCAAAGGATTTGGGAAAAATATGAACTTTAGAACAACATATCACCTTGATTTAGGTGGACAAACAGAGAGGGTAAATCAGGTGATTGAAGATATGTTGAGGATGTATGTGATGGATAATCCATCCAAATGCGAAGACTACCTTCACTTGGTAGAGTTTACTTACAACAATGGGTATCAAGAATATTTAAAGATGAGCCCATTTGAGGCACTCTATGCTAGAAAGTGCAACATGCCAATGAGTTGGGAAAACCCAACAGACTGCAAAGTGGTTGGGCCAGATCTTTTCCAAGAAATGGAGGAGTAGATGGTAAAGATAAGGGAGAATTTAAAGGTTTCCTAAGATATGCAAAAATGCTACGTAGATAAAGGAAGAACCCACAAAGAGTTTAAAGTGGGTGACCATGTGTTCTTAAAAGTGAAAGCCAGATGTAGTTCCCTGAAGTTGGGAAATTGTTCTAAGTTGGTAGCGCACTACCATGGGCCATTTGAAATCCTAGAGAGGATTGGTCCTGTCACATACATTCTTGCATTTCTAACATCCTTGTGTATTCATAATTTTTTCCATGTATCATTGCTTAAAACGTACGTACCTGATGCTAATCATATTATTGATTAGAATGTGATTCAGGTGGAGCCAGAAGGCGATTTTCAAGTGCGACCGATTTGCATAATGGATCGAAAAATCAAATAGCTATGGAATCGATCCATGGAGCTAGTAAAGGTCCAATGGACCTAGTATAGTCATGATGATGCAACTTGGGAGCATGAGGATGCTATGCGGGTAAAGTATCTGCATCTTTTTGAAGATTTTTAAGATTTTGTATGTACATGTGTATATGATGCACTGAGGAAACTGCATAAATAAGGGGGATGGGAATATAATGTCCCTAAACTGAACCCTTTGTAATTGTACATATAGGATGGTGAGTCATTGGTGCCAATTGTAAATGTAAATGTACAGATAGGTTGGTGAGCCATTGGGACCGAGTTGTGGTTTTGCGTGCACCTAAGTAGTGCATGAAAATTGTTTTAAAAGAAAGGGTGCACACATTTCATAGTGATGCGTGCACTTGGGTAAGTGCATATGGTTGCACATCAAATGAAGGGTGCGCACATTTCACACTGTTGCGCAAGTGAAAGACACACGTTGTTCCCTGAAGTTAGGAAAGTGTTCTAAGCGAGCAACGTGCTACTGTAGGCCATTTGAAATCCTAGAGAGGATTGGTCCTGTCGCATATATGCTTGCATTGCCTGCATCCTTGTGTATTCATAATGTTTTCCATGTATCATTGCTTAAAAATTATGTACATGATGTTAATCATATTATTGATTGGAATGTGATTCAGGTGGAGCCAAAATACAAATTTCAAGTGCGATCGATTTGCATATTGGATCGGAAAATTAAACAACTATGGAATCAATCCATGGAGTTGGTAAAGGTCCAATGGACTTGGTACAGTCCTAAGGATGCAACTTGGTAGCACAAGGATGTTATGCGGGTAGAGTATCCACATATTTTTGAAATTTTGTAATGTAATGTCCCTAATCCGAACCATTTGTAATTGTACATATATGCTAGTGAGTCATTGGTACCTATTGTAAATGTAAATGTAAATATAAGATGGTGAGTCATTGGCACCAAGTTGTGGTTTTGCGTGCACCTGAGTAGTGTCTGAGAATTGTTATCAAAGAAAGGGTGCACACATTTCATAGTGATGCAAACACCTGGGTAAGTGCGCATGGTTGCACATCAAAGGAAGGGTGCACACATTTCACATTGTTTCAAACACTTGGGTAAGTGTGCGGGAATGACCCAGGAGTGCACACCGAACCGAGTTATATATATATATATGGTTGTATATGTATTGAGGCTAGAGATCTTGTGTGATTATGAGGCTAGTGAGTTGGGATGCAAATAGACAAGATTGCGTAGACATATTAGACAAAAAGAGATGGGGGGATAACTCCACCTAGAAAGGGAAAAGGGTGGGGGCGAGGGGGCGGGGGACTTAATTCCTAGGGAATATTTTAATAATATTTATGAAAAAGTGAAAATAATGGATATTTATTTATCCTAAGTTCCCGAGGTAGGGAATGAGTCACCAAGTCGATAAAGCTACTTATGAAAGTGACAAATGTCAATTTTAAGGCATGGAATATATATTTTTGGCCTTAGTGTGTTTTGGGGGATTTATGATTCATTCATTCTCGTGTGTAGAAATGGGTTGGACCATCTAAGAGAGGATAAATATTACCTTATCTGCAGAGAAGAGCTTGTAAGTGATTTCTGTTAGTAACTAGATTTTTTTTGTTAAAGAGGCAGGTTGTTAGGTCTGTGAGAAGTCTCTTAAGGTGAGATATTTGTTGTTGAAGAGGCGGGTTTTCAGGCGCATGAGAATTCTCTCTAGGTGAGAGTTTTGTTGGGAATTGTTCCCTGGAGCGTTGGGAATTAGATGCAGGGCTCAAAGACTTATTTTCCGGTCTGCTTTTGGAACCCTAGAAGGGAAGTGGGGTAGCCGAGGGACTGTTGAGAAAAGAAGGGGCACACTTCCTTGGGTGTGACAAGTGTGTGGGGAAGGAGAGATTGTAGGCTAGTTGAAGCAGCGAGCACCTTGGAATAAGAAATTATGTTGGGTATCAGAACTTAGCCTGGAATCAAGAACCCTTTTTCCTTGGTGAATTTAAGCCCCGTCTCGAGGGCGACTTGTTGCTAACAATATATGATCAACGTAGTCTATGGTTGGGAGGAATGTCTAAGTTCTGCGCGTAGTTGGTGACTATTCATAAAATATAAGTGTTCTTTATATGCTTGTCTCATTTACTGTGTGCTTCATTATTTATGGTTAATATGGGTTTAATTCTTGTGTGTTGTTGCATATAAGTAATTGTTGTTATTTTGTATAATTTTTTTTGCACACGTAAGTGTGGTGTTGATATTCATTATTATAGTTGTGCTTGAGTTTGATAGTTATTGTTATTTTTTATGTTAAGTTAACCTTATGATAATAGTCCCGAGTCTTCGAGGTGAGGTTGGAATAGCCGTGCGGGCATAGAATACTCTATGTATACTAAAGGTTGGATTTACTTGTGTGCACAGGAAAGCAGTCTGCGTGCACAAGGAGGAAAAAATTGTTGTGTGAAGCCAAAATGGTTGCATGCACAAGAGTGTTGTGTGTTCAGTATGCTTGTGCGCATTTGTTTTTTGTTACTTCCACTATTATAATTTGTGTGGCACGACTCAACTTGAGGTTGAGCACATTACTTCAAGTGATACTGTGCAGACTAGTGTTTAGAGTAGAATCTTTGCAGTGTATTTTGGAATAACATTGTTTAGTAGTAAGATGAATGATGTTACAGTTTGGTATCAGAAGTAGTTTGGTAATGGGCATGTTATATATTGCTTTCAGAGCAACAAAATTTGAGATTGTGTGATGTGTCCTATCCTAGGCGGCTGGGGACGTTACAATTTGGTTCTCAATCATGCCGTCGAATGAGAAAATTCTTCAGAGATCATCCATAATGTTGTTTATGTGTGTAAACCATGGAGTGTTGGGATTATTCTACAAGTGAATGGAAATCCAGATTTAGTGTAGGTGAAGGAACCATTGTAGGCCATGGAAGTGAAGTTCTCGACGTGGTTGTATGAGTTTCAAGGAACAATTGTGGAATTTTTTTAGCTATTTGAGTTGTGGAGCAATTTGGAGTGGAAGATTGCATGGTGTGTGGGAGTTGAATGAATGGAAGGGTTGAGAAGGAAGACAAAATGGAATATGTAGAGCTAACATAGTGGAACATGCATTGGAAAGTGTGCAAACCTAACCTTTTAGGCAGTGAAAATTGAAAATAAAATCCCATTTTCGTTCTCATGTTTTGTATGTAATTTTTCTTTAGCTCACTTGGTTAAGTTGTACTTGTTATCACAAAATCCAGCACTTGTGCAAAGCCTTCATCATATGCTTGACTAGTGTAACATATGGAATTGATTTCCATTATCACCTAAGAAAGTACTTCCCTCATTTTAGTGAAGGATAGAGGTCCAACCTAAGGGATACTTCCCTAGCAACCTCAAAGGATCCTATAGAAAGCTAAATGAAATTATATGAACCCCTATTTTGGTTGCTTGATTAATCGAGTCAAGGTTAAGGACAAATTCAAGATGAGTTAGACAAAGAAAGTTGATTGTGTGCATGTGAGGGGTGTTAATAAGACAATTAATGTTGTTTATTAAGCTAAGAAAGTAAATTAAATGCCTCGAAACACTAGCTATCAAAAGTAAGATAAAGGTTGTAATAAAACTTGTAAGAAATGCAAGGTACTATATCATGTGACAAGTTTATAACACCAACAATAAATCATCTCTAAAATCAAGAAGAAATCTATGGACGATATGTCAAATACCATGTAAAATACTTATAAGCCATTAACTAATAATTGCTTGAAATTAAGAGCTTTAAACTATGTTAAGTGGATGCAATATGGCAAGCCTTAATGGATGAACATGCAATTATTGCAACAATGTTGATATTAGACAATGAATCTAAGTTGAGATGCAAGATGTTAGACTAGGAGTGATAGTAAATGAGGGTGAAATGAAAAATTTATAAACTAACAAAAGACTTTGAGAATGAAAGAGCTAAAGTAGGGTTTATTATCACTTGCAACAAGAAAGAGACTAGTGTCATCTTAAATCCTTGGGCATGTGGAATCAATGCAACCTTCGAGGAGAGTAAAAGGCAAAGAAACTTTAAGGGTTAAATTCTAGGGGGGTGTATAATCATAATCCCTAGTTTTAATCCTTGAGGAGAACAATATTAGGGGGATGCACAATTACAATCCTTAAAGCCATCCTAGGTTTCTATGACTTTTAACAAGAGATACAAGTGGAACAAGGTGAAACCCTAGAGTTGTACAATCACAAGCTCTAGGATCTTACCATTAAAGACAAGTTTAGGGGATGTACAATCAAAACCCTAAATTTGACCTTGTATGCTTTATCAAGCTTAAGATGAACAATTAACAAGGAAGGGGATGTACAATTACAATCCTTCTAGGGTTTTTTAACAAATTATCCATGGAGACAATATAACATGCAACTTATCCATAATTAGATAGAGCATTCATGAAAAATACCAAGAATAAACACATTAACTTGGAAATAACACTTACTATACCAAGTCACTATGCATGAGGAAACCCTAATTTCATGAATCATTCACCAAAACAAGACAAAGCATCAACAAGACTATTCTCCAAGAGGTGCGCATGAGTACTCCATGATGATGAAAGATTATAAGAGATATATAGAAGTGATACTTCACTAGTGTGAGTTGTGATTTTACAATGAGGGAGTGTTATCCTTCTTATATGAGGCAACCCTAGCACTCCAAACCCTCAAAGCCCCTAAAAACATAAAATATCCATGATACAAAATGGATAGGTCAAGGTTGACCCCCAAAATAGCCTCCAACATAAAGATAACATGAAAATACATCAAAATGTCCCCTCAAAAGAGACATGTGTGGGTGTGAGAGCCTCAAAAGTCCATGACATCATCATCCAAAGGTACCTTCAAAGGCCATGGCTCTCCATTAAAAGGCACAATTAACATCAAAGGCCACACATATCTCACCCCAAGGGTCATGTCTCATCACCATCAAGTGCCAACTCATCATCAAAAGGACACGTTCACATTCTAGGTCGACTCACCAAGTATCAAACCATGATGTCGTCATCATAGTTGCAATGTCTAAGGGCTAGGGAATAATGTCATAGGAAAACAGGGCTCCATAACCTCTCCCAAGAGGTGTTACATCATATCCAAATGAATCATAGTCCAATCAAACCGTAATATGCTCAGGGGTGAACTACCTAGAATGTGGGGATGTTTTCCATTTAAATGGTACATCATGCTATATGTGCAACGTTAAGGCTCATTTTTCCATTGTCCATTGTCCAAGAGGTGTGGGAAGGTGCCCTAGGGCATGTCTAATCATCATATGGCCGAATGCTTTGCATCAAGTGTGCAATGTCCTATGTATAGTGCACAATGTCCTGGGTTATATCATCATACAAATCTCCTCCAAAGAACCATGTCAATGATGTATCATGATTAAGAAAAATCCATAGAATCGGGTAAAACCAACAACTACAAGATACAAGAGCCATCAAAATCATACAAATTAGGCCACCACTTAATAAAAAATCCATGTAATCAATTCACATTAGGTCTCTTTTCAAACTTCACACTAGCTCAAGACTTTATGAAATTAGCCAAGTTTAGGTATGGGAAGACCATCATAAGACCCTATTAGGCATGCTAGTACCCAGGTAGAGAGACAATTCTCAGAAAACACATCAAATTGCAAGTATAACGATGATGTGGCATGGGTTTACTTCATAATTATGGAGTCATTGACATGCAAGGTTACTATGCTTTGTCCATTTCCATGAGGGCCTTTGTAGAGGGAGGGCGTCCTGCTTGATATACCCTTTTCATTGGTAGTGTGTGTATTCCAAACCCCTTTCTTTCATTTTGATACTCTTTTATTGATTTTGTAAGTCCCCCATTTAGGTTTCAAGCATTCGGTATTTTTCTTACCGGGATTAAGTCCTTTTAATTTACATGCACTCAATGTATTAGAACTAGGGCCGATCACCTCATAGCAAGGGGGTAGATCTCAAGTTGAACTTTGGCTTTTAACTTGGTCATTTATTATCCCACGTTTCTTTTTTTCTTTTATACTATGCTTTCTTTTATTCATTTTTTCTAGCAGTTGCATCAACCTTAACATTCTATCCCTTCTTCTCATAGGAGAATGAACAATAGATATTTTTGATATACATGTAATAGCCATTACCAAAATATAGTACATTGTGGAAGGCCCCAACATGGAAAGTGTTAAAAATATGAAAGGGAGTGATACATTATTCCTATCAAAGCCTCTCGGTAGTACCCTTGTTTCCCAAGAGAGAAAACACTGGACTAGGACACAAATGATGGACACCAATGATCCGAAAATCCTTAGATGTAAAAATAACCCTTAAATACACATAAACATCCAACCAGATTTGGTAAATGAAGATCGCTTGACTATTTGCAAAAACACATGTGAATATGCTTATTTGTCCATAAAATTCATTAATACTGATGAATAACTTGAATAATAATGAGATAATACAACGAAAAATAAAATAACTCAAATTATATATATGGATGACATATGTCACTTCATCTTCAAAGTCCCTGTAGATAGTATGATTGTTTTCCATCATCTT
>ML789385.1:320312-340039 GCA_009831015.1 Picea engelmannii | reverse complement strand
AAAAAATTGAATTTTAAAATATAAAATTTGTAAAATATATTATAACGCCACGTATCCTAAGGGGAATGTACTTTGTCCTTACACTTTAAATAAACATAATCATGTTCATTTTAATTTGTGGATGTATACATGACTGGATGGGATGTATATACGTAGATATTAATGGCAAGAGGGAAACCTCCTTCAGAATATTTTAGTGAGGTAAATGGGTCTTTTTCTGATAAGTTTTTTATTATTTTAATAAAAAACGTAGTTTTCCAAATACATGTTACTTTTTACCACGTTTTGTCATCTTCTGAGAAACCCTCCACATCGGTTCTTCTGCTCCACACCTTGTCTGCGAGGCGTCCTGAGCCAACCGGCCCAATTTGAACTTGTGAGGCTCCACGACTTTCTTGTGAGGCTTCACATGTTTCATCTCCGAGTTTCAGGTGGTTTCGTCTGATATTCTAAGTAAGTACCGGGAAGACAAAAACCTTTTTTAATTTTTATTGCTTTCTAGGATTTTTGCTATGTCGTTTGGGGTTGGGGCATTGCAAAAGCACTACAATAACATATTTTCTTTTGAAAAGTTGTATGGGTTTGTTTTCCATGGTTTGTAATGGAGTAATTCCCCACATTGATTTTTGGGAATCATTTATGGATTGTTTGCACACACATACAAACTCATTTCCATTTAATTATACTCAATTGATAAATGAATATCATGGGTAGTTACCCATTATCCTAATAGTGTCCAGATATTAGGTCCGTCTACTAGAATCTTACAATGGATAATTAATTATTCCTAGAGTTTGCTATCTATTTCAAAGGATTGTAAATAAAATAAAAATGCATAAGGATAATGAATGAAAGAAAGAATACTTGGGGAATGAGCATTGTGCCCATTGTGACCTCGTCCTTTATGTCGACCTGCAGGTATTTTCTCAATTTATAAGTTTGAATTGAGTCGATGCAGGGAAGAAACAACTCCAATCAGTCCATGCTGGACATTCTATGGATCCTGGAAAACTTGTCGACTTGCACAGTGCATCTATCTCTCAGAGAAAGGGAAATTCATGTCGCCTTTCAGTTGTCGAACCTAGAAATTGTCCATCGACTTCCCTTGCATTTGCTATGCCCTTGACACCCCTAATGAGAGGGAGGTATGGTTCCTCTCACAACAATGTAAACATGTCCTTTAGCCATAGAAATGTCACTAGTAATATCCTTTAGAAGCAGATGGCAAGTGCAAGGGTTGCAAGAACTTAAGGCAAGTATCATTAGACTTCTGCCCCGCTGTGGTGGTTTCTATTGTAGTAGGAGTGTCTTCTGTAGCTGGTATTGCTAATGGATATGATACTGGATCTGCTCGAATAAGAACGATGGACTAAGCGCTACCATGTGGTATTGGAAGTCGACTAATAAGCTAGCTTGGAGACACTACTCAATTGACCATTACATGTTTCAAGTAAATAGCCATGCAGCTGGATGTTATTCCATTTGTAAATCTTGATTGTCAAGCCTGATGTGTTTGGAATGATTAATCCATGGAACACCTTAAACATGTTTTTGACTTAGAGCATAGAGAAAAGCAACTCGGGAAACTTGGATGTTATGCCATTTGTGAAGGTTGATTGTCAGACTTTGTGTGTTTGCAATGATTAATACATCGAACACCTTAAACATGTTTTGGACTTAGAGCAAAGAGAAAAGAAACTCAAGAAAGGTTTAATAATATTTTTTGTATTGGTAAAATAATAAAAAAAATTGTCAGTGCGGTTGAAACATTTGTATTTTTCAGTTGCATGACTTGCAATAGATTTCAAGGCATTGATGTCTAGAAGGTATTCTTGAATTTATTTCATAGATCTGTCTTGAGATAAATCGGATCTATATTATATTGGTATTGTAAGTTAGTTGCTAAAAAAACTTACTTTAAAGATTGTAATGGGAGCACTTCTACTATGTGGAGTATCTTAAATAAATCTAAACTAGTATAGAAACTCGAAGTAATGTGAAGTATCTAACCATAGAGAATTGGATATTGATAAATTTTCAAAGACAGATTCATAGATATTGGTGTACATAAAATGAAGTTTGGCCTACAATTTCTTTATTGTGGTAAATAGTCTTTTGTTGTAGGCCTATGTAGCCTCTTAAAGAAATGAGACACATTCTCCCTCCATCTTTTTGTATAGTTCCCATAAATTAATCTCTCATACAAAGAGTATGATAAGATGCTAATAATTAATTAAATACCTTGAGCTGACTGGTAAAAGTAGAGATGACAAGTTCTTCGAAAGCCTCGGGTAAATACGATGCATATGTAGTGTAGCACCCCTGTTTTCCCCAACTTGTAATTAATTATTAATTATGATTACCATGCTATGGCATGTGTACAATGTAAATGTATTATTGTTTAGATTGCCAATGACTGACTGTGGGGGTGAAGCCTTGAAGTACCGGCCATGATATCACTAGAGGAAAGAGTGAGGAAACTATAGAGAGGGTTCATTATGTCAAATGAACCAAATTCTCTTTGCTGAAATAATAAGCCTCATCCAGATTCCAGTGGAGAATCAATTAATGAAAGGACTAGTGGTTGAACAATCAACTACCCCCATGAATGGAAGCATGGAGGGTCTAGCTGAGGAGAAAAAAAATTCTCAGCCCGAAGTACCACATAGCACAGTTTTTCCTGCATGCCTAGACTGAACCGAGTTTCCTTCTGACAAAAGGAACATGATAGGTCCAGAACCTCCCTGAGGAGGAGAAAGGGCATGCAATAATACATGCAAAGGAAGATAAGAGGGAGACACACCGAGTGAAATGAGCGACCCAGATATGTAGAATAAAAGAGGAAGAGTGCGTGAGGCTCTCCAATTGAGAAGAAGAACTGGAAGCTTGATAAGATGCTCTAGTTACTGGATAGAACAAGAGAAAGGATCTATGAGAATTTGCAGAAGACATAACTTGAGACGAAGTTTGCGAGCTTGATGTTGAGGGAGCATTTGATAAACCTTGCAGAGGTTGTGATAGAGAGAGAGAGTCTATGAGAATTACAAAAGTTCCCTAGTGATATCATGGCTTGGCACGGGGGTGGCCAGAGCGCTAAGAATGAATGTCTTTGAGCCTGTGGTTGGGTGGAGAGGATAACACCCACAGTCAGTTGGTCGGCTATCAACTCTAATAGATAAGTGTTTTGTTTACCCTATGCACTTAGATTGGAATGCATGTTTTGAATGTCTGAGTTTACTTATCTTTGAGTTAATTGGGTAATGTTATGCTATCTACTTTCAGAGTTATATGAATGTGCGTGCATTTATAGTTGAAGGAATGAACCTTTGATATTCTATAAGTTTCAAAGTGTTTCTCTTTTGTAATCCTGGTGCAAGGAATACACATATACCCGTCTGAGTATAAAAGTTCGAAGGAGAGACCCGTGCACAGTGTGCAGGGCCAACACTTAGTGAAGCATTGAAAGGTTCTCAAGGTGAGTGAGCACAAGGAGTGTGCGGGAGACTTTTATAAGTCTTAAGCTAAGGAAAGATAGCGAGATTTAGGTATCGAAAGGGAGGATTCTTGTATTTGGAGGATGAGTGGACGAGATCCGTTCGAGAGGAACCAAAGTCTTTCAAGACCATTGGGTCTGGAGAATAAGTGCGAGTGTTAACCCCTCGTGTCTTTCAGAATTCACAAGTTCGGAGGATGTTGTGTGTTCATCATAAAGGAGGCTAATTCTACGAAGTTTCGGAGCCCGAAGTTAATATGGGTCATTGGTAGTAGAGGGACTCATGGTCCTCATATCAACGGTTATCCAGAAGCCCGGTTCTCTGATGAAATCGAAATATAATCACAAGAGCATGCAAATTTCACAAAGCTCCAAAGGTCGGAGCAAATACTATTCATTGGTGTCAGGTGCACGTGGTGACAAATCGAGTGTGGTTCGGAGCTCAACACTTTGAAAGATCTGAGGTGTGTTGCGCTTTGGGTCGAGAACTCCTGAAGGACGGAGTATATCTCAACCTCCCATTGTAGAGTGCATGTGGACCATTGATCAGAGTTCTCTGTGTGTTCGGAGTTCAGAACTCCGGAAGGAAGTGTGGTTCAAGGCGAGGAAACCTCCTAACGTTGAATTTACGAAGTAATGGAGGTCATCGATCCAAGGTTTATGTGGACACACTTTGACTATGAGATTGAAGGGCTTGGAAGGCTATCAGTCCATAGTGATGTGGCACAGTGACATCATCCAGGGTAATGTGGACGCACAATAAATGTGCCACATGTCACCTAGATTCATGTGTTTTGTAAACCCTATAGGCCCATTAACACGTGACATGTGTCACTCACTAAAGGGGCCACGTGTTCATCTCTATCATGTCGCGCATTACACTTAGCACTCACCGCTTGGTCCATTTGGTGGGAGGAGTATGCAGGACCCACCTGTATTTGCCTTCGTATCTAGTACGTCACCACATGCGAGGGTGGACCCTTCGGGAGTTCGGGACTTTGGGACTTTGGGGGTTTGGGATGCAACGTTGTCGTGGGTAAGTTAAAAGGCCCGAAGGTCGAAGCTACGTGGAAACACCTCGAGAGTTCGGAACTCTGGGAGACTTGGGATGTTAGAACATATGCTCCCAAAAGGGTTGAAGGCTGGAGCTACGTGGAAACACCTCGAAAGTTCGGGAATTTGGGACTCCAGAGGACATGCATGCAGAAAGGAAAAGAGGTGTTCAGTGTCGAACGTTGAATTCACGCTAGCTTGTGTGTTAGACAGGGATTTAGTCCAGTCGTTGGATTGGTTGATGGATGAACCTTCCCTGTGGGAGGTAGGAACCTAGAGATGGTACGGATGAGATGGAGCCACGTGGGCGTCGCATGGCCCTCAACTAATGAACGCCCGAAGAAATTTGGGAGGCCATAAATTGTAAACCAAATGTTGGATTAGAGCCTGGTAGCAGTCATTAGAAAGATACGCATGAGCTAAAGAGGATCATGAAGACCTCGAACAGGGAAATTGAGATGATGAGAGTAAGAATTTTTTTTATACCCCATCCCTGGAAAAGGTACTCAGGGGTCGGGTGTGTTACATGCAAGATCCTGTGGCATTGAAATAGTCATTTCTTCTTGTTATTAAAAAAAATTCTCTGGAAATGATTGAGGATGCCATGCTCGTGCCCACTTTTACTTTCAACTTCTTTTTCACACCTCAGAACTTCTTAATCTGATTCCCCAAAGAAGTATGTTGTCCCTGATCTTGCGAAATATATAAGATAGAAAAATATTGAGAAACCAATAGATACAGATGGAACTCTAAGGCAACAAAGCTTCTATTTTTTCCAAACCACAATAGGCTCCTTGTACAATGTCCATCCAACATTTTTCCATTCAATAGATAATTATACAAAATAATGGTTTTCCAAGCCTGCTCAACATCGAGAGATTGATAAATATAGATTTTTACCTTTTAGTCAAATTTCCTACTATTTTAAACTCTTGTTACTTATTCGTGCCCCAACATTGCAGAAAACTCCACTGCAATTTTATTACTAGCCTAACTCCCACTTCCACTTGATGTAAATTATCTCCTAGATTTGTGTTAACTTAGGGTACAGAGGATGTTTTTTCTTCTGTATGTGAAAGATTCAATAGTTTCATTAGATATTTGAGATTTGGTATGAAATAAGGTATTTAAAAATAAAAATAAAAATAACATTTAATTTCCAAATCTTTTGATTTTATTCACCTTAATTTTATTCAAAATTATATATATATATATATATATATATATATATATATATATATATATATATATATATACTTTTTATTAATACAAGAAAATCAACTAAAATTCTAGTTATCTGAAATATTATTAGTTATTTGAGATTTGGTAGGAAATAAGGTATTTAAAACTAAAACTAAAAATAACATTTAATTTTGAAATGTTTTGATTTTATTCACCTTAATTTTATTCAAAAATTAATTTAATTTTTATACTTTTATATATGATTAGCCTAATTTTAGCCAAGCTTTATGGAATTATTTTGGAAAAGAAGATTAGCCTTTGGTTGGAAAGTCACAGTGAAAGAGTTAAAGGCCAGACCAGGTTTAGGAGATATCATTCAACTGTCATATCATTCAATTGTGGACCATCTTGTTACCTTTAGGATTATTGCAGAGGAGTTCCGCAATACTAAAACCAATCTTGTTTGTTGTTTTGTTGACTTTAGAAAAACTTTTGACATGGTTCATAGGAAAAACCTTTGGAATAGATTGGAAGAGATAAAAGTGCATCTAGAGTTGAGGGTTGTTGCAATAATGATGTATGAGAATGTTATTGCTAAGTTTAAAAACACTAAGGGCTGGTCAAAAGAGATTAACTGCAATATTGGAGTCAAACAAATTTGTCCCTTGTCCCCTACCTTCTTTGGCGTATACATTGACAAGTTAGAATATTGCTTGGAAAAAAAAGGTTGTGGCGGCCCTACTCTCACTGGTATAGTCATCAATATTATTCTTTATGTTGATGATATCGTTCCTATCACAAGGAGTTCTCGTGATCTTGAAAACCAACTAAGAATCCTCAAGGATTTTTGCTCCAATATGGGTATGGTTGTTAATACTGATAAGACTAATGATCCCAAAAGATCTTTAAAGGACTATGGTTAAGTTTTAAAGCATGAGTTCATTAACCATTTAAGAATTGAAGAAAGAGGAAAAATTAATGATATAACATGGCAACCATAATAAGATATGCAGATATGAAAGTAAGCACAAATAATCAACAAAACATAAAAACAAAATTGTTAACGAAGTTCGGCAAGATCGCCTACGTCTATGGGCCTTTGTCTCAGTGGGTGAGGTTTTCTTTTTTCTCTTCAAAGCTTCAAAAGTACATCAAACATGTGTTAAATGGATTACAAACTGGTCTGGCTGTGTTCTTCTAGACCTCAAGAACCCAACACAATTGACTGCATTGAAAACGCTTGAACGAAGCTCCCAGAATTGGCCCGCAAAGTTCCCCTCCTCAATGGCTTCCCTGCATAAAAATGGCTCTGGCTATCAAATTCCTCAGCATTTCTCCTTCTCCGAACCTCTCTAAGGCTGCCAAGAACCTCTACTTTATATATATATATATTAAGTTGGTAACATCCTCCCAACTTCCTCCCAATATTTGGCCTCAAATAGGGCTCCATATCCCCCAATAAGGGACAAAATCCTCCAAAAATAGGCTTAAAATCATTAAAAAATATATTATATGGTTTAAAACCCAAAATTGGGCAAATATTGGGTGCAACCCCCGATTTTTGGGCTCTTGGTCGCATGGGTCTCTGCCATGTGTCCTTGGGCTGGACTGGCGCACGTTGTCCCCCGGTCTTAGCTACTGGTCCTGTGTGCATGGCCATATGGTCGTGCCCTAAGATTCCACACTCTCCACAGGTGTTAAGCCCCTGGTCGATCAGGGCTGGCCCCCGCTGACCAGGGATTATACCCGAAATCGCACCAATGTTAATTCAAATGGGTAGCCCTGGGTTTGTTAGTCCATTGGTGCCCATATAAGCCGGAGGTTCAAAACTCTCGTAACCCAAATTTTTTGAACTAGTTGTTATTGGAAAAATTCAGGGTGCCACGTGGCGCCCTCTAATTGGGCCACGTGTCTCCCTGTGATTGGTTTGTACCAGCATAGTCAGCTTCCAGTCAACCTGCCATGTCACTGTCATACAACCCAGTTAGCTACCACATCAGCTTCCGTACAACCCTATCCCCTGCCCAGTCACCTGCCACACCATCTCTCGTACAACCACGTGTCGTGCCACTTCACGTCCATACTACACAGTCAGCCTGCCATGTCAGCATCCGTACTTCCACGTGTCAGCTTGTCATTGGGCCACATCATGTACGGATTGCCACATGTCAAATCCGTACAGGTGCCAACTCAACTCAAAAATGTCGAATTTGAGTGACATGTGTCACCTTCTGGTGATGCCACATCAACATGATGACATCATCATGACATCATACTGATGCCATCCTAATATCACCTTTCATACTACTAATGTAAGCGTTGACTTGACTGTTGACTTTGACTAGTTGATTTTTTGCATGTTTGGGAATTCAGTTAGAACGCGATAACTTTCACATACAATGTTCGTTTGAGGAAAAAAAATATATGGACGAAATCAACACGACGAGATGCATGCAATGACATTGGTTTTGTCTGATTCCAAGAACTTTGAGTTTTAGGCCTTCCTGGATCCATTTTGGATCAACTAAGGTCATGGTTATTAAATCCAATAAGATCACTTATGATACCTTCGTATATGACAACAACAACTTCGAGGAAGTGACCTCATACAAATATCTTGGAATTGATATTCACCACAAGCTCAACTGGAATTATGGCATTAAGAAAATGATTATTGGGGGATGGAAAGCTTATTATGGACTTGAAAACAATTGAAAATCAATTGATCTTTAGAGTTGGGATAAGAAGAAACTCCTCTTTGAGACTCTTTTTACACCTATTATTCTTTATGTATGTGAAGTCTAAGGTTGTAGTATCTCTCGTGAATCTTGGAGAAAGATAGAGAAAATACAAAAGAATTTTATAACCTATAATCTCAAAATTAAAGGAAATATGCCCTATCCCATCCTCCTCTTAGAAACAAGCCTCCCCCCCATTGAGAGCAYGRCTATGAYTAGATACCTAATGTATAAGAACAAGTTAAACAACATGGAAGACAAGAGGCTTCCTAAAATTGCTTCAAAATTGAGYCGTGATGCCCAATTTTGGCTAAACTACTGGGGAATCATGGAAGACACCATTTTGCAGAATAAAGATACTATTAAAAAAATCGTCAAATCAAAATTTAAGGAGAAAATGTGACGTGATAAAGAGTTAAAGGAAAAAAGAAAATTAAGGTATTATAAGGATGTAATCAACTCTAATCTAGGAGATCAAAATTATCTATTTGTTTTGACACGTGTAAAGAAAAAAAAAACATTGCTAAGATAAGAACAAATTCTCATGAGCTCTATAGTGAAACTAGGCATTGGTCAATTCCTAAAACGCCATGGGATGAAAGAATGTGTCACCTTTGTGACACTAAGAAGGTTGAAGATGAAAAACATTTTCTCTTAGATTGTCCAACCTATACCCATATTAGATCTTATTTTCAAAATATTTGTCACACTACCAACCTTCCTAACCTGTTAACTCAACAAAACTATGATGATCTTGGAAAGCTTCTCTTAATGCTTTTCGAGCATAGAAACAAAATTCTAAAAAATCTCAAGTAATCACTTACCCTCTTAAGGTCCTATAGACTAATTTGATCTTAATGGACATTAATCATCATCATCATCATCATATATGTGTGTGTGTGTGTGTGTATGTGTGTGTTTATTTTTTATTAATAACAAAAAAATCAACTAAAATTCACTACTAATATCAATATTATTTATTGCCCCCGGGGGGCAGCTCAATTGGCAAGTGCCGTGAAAATGAAGTTCCATGAGATTTCGAGTTCAATTCCCCCGACTTACCTTGTGCGCCGCGTAAGGGGCATTGTGGGCACACTTGGAGGTTATAGTGGTAGCGGTTGGATAAATGTAATATGATGTAAATGGATAAATGTGATAGGAATATTGAATGCACCATTGAGATGTAATTATTATTATGGATTTGATTAATTAAGTTATATTTATAAAACCATTGAAGTGAATTAAGATATTTTTATAAAACCTTGAAAAACTACACACTTAACCTATTTATAAATACACATTTTGGTATTTGAATGTGATCATTTTTTAAATATCAAAATTCTACTTTGTATAGCAAAATTCTATCTTAAATTTATACTGTTTAAGGTTTGTTATAAAATCATGTTCAAAAGAGTCCAACCTAGTTAACATTAATTCTAATATAATCAGTATAGATCCATCTTAACTCTGGTTCTACTAAAGCTCTAGAGGGATCAAATTTTTTGAAGTACAAACCCTTCCCTGAATGCAAAATGTTACATCCCACATATACAATTTTCATTTATTTATTTATTTTTAATTATTATTTAAAAGTAACATATCAACTTCAGGTTGAATTTAGACACAAAATCATACATAGACGTAGTACTAAGATATAAAATTTAGAAAAAATAATCCTATAATAAAATGAAAAATAAAACCACAATAAAATTAAACATTCAATTCTCATTCCATAATCTTCGATTATTTGCTAGTGAAAAAGCTAGAGGATTTCCGTACTATCATGGAGGAAATGATATCAAATCGTTATTCGATATTCATCAATCAACTTTCCATACAATGGCGACTGTACTAACAATGATCTGCGTTCCACCCTTCTTATTTTGTTCGTTGAAAACAAGGGTCTTGGGCTCCACTCCACAATTATAATTACGCTAGGGGGCATGTCCACTGCAATCTCTCACACATAGGGGGCACAGGGGATTCCCAACGTTCGTCACACTTCTCGTAACTCGAAATAGAACTAAATTACTAGGCTTAAACACTATGGAGAATGATGGGTAGTTCAGATCTCCTCACTGGTGCGAACGGTGCAAGACTTTGTATTATTTTTTAATATTAACATAAATTTATTTTAATTAAAATATTTTGAGTAAATATAAATATAAATATCTATATATATATATATATATATATATATATATATATATTAAAACATTTTAATTATTAATTAGAATATTATTTATAACTAATAATTTATTTTTTAATTGTGTGTTATATCTTCTAATTTAGTTCTTTGTTTTATTATTGGATTCGTAGTTTTGAAATTAAACTTTTTACCGTTTAGAAGTTAGAAGTTATTGACTTGTAAATGAAAAAGTCAAATCAAGCTTTTATATATATATTTATATTATACAAGAATTAATGGCTTAATGGCCCATGTTTCTTTAAGCTTTATCTTATTGCATTTATATCAAGCTTTTATATATATATATAACAAAAATTAATCACCCATATTTTCTTAAGCTTTATTTTATTGTATCATTTTTATTTAATTATAATTTTGTTTTTTAAATTTTTATTAATTAATTTTTTTATATTCATTTTAATTTAAATATAATTTTAATTGTTATATTAATTCAAGTTATACAACTCTAATATATCTAACCAAATACAATTTGGTAAACATTTTCATTTTTTAATTTAATTTTAAATATGACGATTTTCTTTGTTTTGATAATTAAAATTATAACAATGTTGTATATCTAATCAAATACAATATTTCCATTTTTTAATTTTATTACAAATATAACAACTTTCTTTGTTTTGATAATTAAAATTATGACAATATTATATATCTAATCAAATAAAAATTAAATTAAACTTTAAATTATACATAAATTATATTAAAACATTTAAAAAAAACAAAGTATAAACAAACAACTTTGTTGCTATTTTTACTTGTTTTGTTAACCAAATAAAATGGACACATTTTTATCTCTTAACTATGCAATACTTTTTATTTTCTTTTAATTTTAGAAAGCAACGTTTACATTAAGGCTGTGCCACCTATTACTCTGTCAAAGACTATGGTTTTTTATTTGAAAAATAAAGTTATTTGACTTTACATTAACTTAATTTTATAAAATTCATAATGAATTTTAGAATTTTTAAATTTCACTCATTTTATTGGTAAAAACGATTATCCATAAAACATAAATTTCCTCGAGTACTGTGCGACTAGTTAAGTAAGTTTAGAGTTTCAGAATTAAGTCGCAGTTTATACATTTATAAATGTTAAAATCAGTGTTACAGTGTTAAATTTAATCGAATCCAGCAGAAACACCATTAAGAAGAAACTATTATTTTAATAACAGGACGATTTGATGCCACGTATCCAAACACTAAAATATCATGCGCCAATCAATAATGCGTTGGAGGAAAATATTCTGCACCCAGCAAATACTATTTCCTCTGAAATATATACCCTCAAATCTTTTATGTATGTAAAAATGATATCTATTCTGTGTGGCGCTTATTGATGACCCAACTAGGATAGGACACTGCCCCAATGCGACACAGTTAATGGCTATTTTAATGGTCCCTTTGGACGGTTGGTTAAACGATTTCGACTTTAAATCTGTGCACAAATTTCTAATCTCGATGGTCTAATAGGTATTCTGCTCTGCTCTCGTAGGTCTAAAAGGTATTCTGGTCTGGCATTTCAGTGAGGCAGCACTAAGAATCTGGGTGCAACTAACAGCTTCATCGACTACTAAATTTTCCAATACCAATGGCATCGGATTCACTGTTTCTCTTTGAGAATCCTTCCTCTCTGTACATCCAAGTAGCGGCCGTGGTTCTTCTTCTGCAAGGGATTATGGTAGGATTGATGGAATTCAAAGGCATTAATCTCAAATTTTCTAAATTTGCCAACTCCAAGCCAGGTTCTCCATCTACCCAAATACCCAGCAGGGTGGGAATGTTCGTTGCCTATGCACCTGCCTTCTTGATTTGCACACTATTTCTCTTCAGCAAATTAGATTGGCCCCATGCAAGCAGTTTTCTTCAAAAACTGGGTTTCTTGCAGCTTTCAAAAAGTTTGAATCTACACAAAGAAGCAAAGTCACGTTTCATCATCCTGGCTACTGCTCTCGCCATTCATTTCCTGAAGCGAGTTATGGAGGTATGTATTATTGAATAGAATTGTCTATACCTAGATAACCCTATTTCAAGCCGATTTTAATAAATATGAGAATAACAGGTCCTGTTTATTCATCGTTACTCTGGAGGTATGGCCATCGATACATTTATTTTCCTACCGTTGGGCTACATTTTTATTGTTGGTAATCTGTTTTATGATCTGCAACTCTCTGAGGAGTACCTGGGTTGTCCATCTGTGAACTTGATACCGTTGGGAATAGTTCTGTTTATGGTGGGTATCACTGGAAACTTCTACCACCATTATTTGCTGTCAAAGCTTCGCAAGGACGGACAGAAACAGTACTGTGTTCCCCAAGGAGGGCTATTTGGGTATGTGGTTTGCCCCCATTATTTTTTCGAGGTTATTGAATTCCTGGGCGTAGCTTTCATCTGCCAGACTCCGTTTGCCTTCTGTGTAGTTGCCATGATGTTCTTCGGTCTGGTGGGTAGAAGCATATCAACCAAATCATGGTATATGAAAAAGTTTGAGGACTTCCCTAGTCACCGAAAGGCTCTGATTCCTTTCCTCATGTAACACACTGCTAATAAGGTCCTCAGATTGGCTAATTTTTATTGCTGTTTAAGGCCTTAAATTTGGCAACAGGTACCTAAGGTGCCATAATGTAATGGGAACAGTTAGGTTAAGGAACTACAATTTTTCCATAGTTGTGATTTGATGGGATCATACACAATATTTGTATGTTTCACCCGAAATTTACATAATTGTGATTTGATCTGATCATATGCATTTAATATTTGTATGTTTGGACCCAAAATTTTACATTGGCAAAATTATGTTACCTGTGTATGTTGGTATGTGCTCCATGTCTGAAAGTAATAACAGAACCCAAAATCCTGACATATGAAAAAGATTGAGGAATTTCCCAATCACCTAAAGGCATTGATTCCTTTCCTCACATGACGTACTATTATTAAGGTCCTCACTTTGGCTGATTTTTATTGCTGGCCCTAAATGTGGCTAGGTACCTGAGTGGGGGGCAATGTACTAATAAAAGTTAGGGTAAAGAACTACGATTATTCCATAGTTGTGATTTGATTTCATCACATGCAATTAATTTTTGTAAGTTTAGACCCAAAATTTTACAAAAATGTGATTTTATTTGTTTGGGGTCTGACCCAAATGTTTACATTGCCAAAATATGCCAAAATATATTTGCATCTATATGGGTTCAGTGTGAGAATAATAACAGTGTTTTGAAACATTTTACAATAATTTTACAATTATAAAGTCTATCTCCTTCTCTCTTATGATTATCTCAGATGTGATTTTTAACATTTCCATTCATTTGAGATGGCCTTGCAGTGGCCATTTATTCACTGCCATGTATTTATGAGATAGTTATGGATGAGAATTTGCCATGGGCGTTTTGTTATTGGCAAGAGTATTCATCCTTTCATCTTCCTTTTTTCTCTCATTATATCAACTTCTCTTCATCTGTTTTCTGTTCTTGATTGCCTAAAGCAGCATAAAATGATCTGGTTGAGTGTGGGATTCAGCACTGGGCGACCTGCTGAACTGCACAAGGGCACCGTATAATATTATGGAACCTAAGTAAAGAAAGTTGGAAACATACTCGTTGAGGGAAACGAACCCGCATACAACCGGTGATGCAACAGTTTGCATATAAACCGAAAAATAGAAATAAAATAATAAAGATTAATGTGCTGGATAGAATTTGACCAAAATGGTTGTTGGATGTTGCAGTTGGTTAACATTAAGCATTATGCAGTGACAGTGATTATTCTATGGTGAATTCTGTGTATTTTATATATATTATTCAATGGTGTTTAATACTAGCAATAATTATTTAATAAAAATGGTTGATATATATCGATAGAGGTTATTTTTTATTTTTTAAAGTAATAACCAATTTGTATATCAATCACTTTTATACTTTTTTTTTTTAAAAAAATAATAAATTTTAGCATATATCAATTATTTTTATACTTTTAAAGTAATAACGAGATCAGCATATATCAACCACTTTTATTAAATAGTTGTTACTAATTTAATTTACTATAGATGCTCTGTGTTTATTTTTAACTGCAATATTTTAATGACTAGCCTGCGTTTATTTTTAACTGCAATATTTAAAGTTTGTGAGGTGCGTGGCGCATGTTTATTTTTTTAACTGTTGTTCGTGGGGTGAGTGGTGCATGTTTATCTTATAACTACTACATGCCCGATAAATTCGATGGGCGGTGCAATTATATAGATATGTAGTCAAAAATATTTGCAGCAACCTTTCATTTGTACTAAAGTTTCTTCCCTCTCTATTTTATTGTATATAGTCGGCCTGGCTTTTAACTGTGCCGTTAGCGGATCAATTCCAATACATGGCCAATGAATTATCAGTGGTGGAGTTATATAGATCTCCGGTTACAAATAGTTTCGGAAACCCTTCCTGTGTATTAAAGTTTTTTCCTTCTTGTTTTTTCCATGTATACAGCAGCTAGGCTTTGGGTATTCTGAACACCCAACCGCTACCATCCAGCAAAGGCCTCTTCAGGATTTCCACTACAAGATACGAGTAACCCAAAACCTAACCTGTCAGCGAGAAGCCGTTTCCACGAAGTCTATTATATGCTTTGAAATTTTTTTAGGTCTATTATATGCTTTTTGGCAGGCCCGTTTATTTAATTTGTTTTGGCTTTAGGATTACAGTTAGGATAAAGGTAAGGGTGCTGTGCAGGTTTCAACCTATGTTGACAGGTATATCCAGCTAAATCAAAAGCAGTGGGATAAAGTGATTGATAAAAAGTGGAAACCCTGCATAAACTAAACTATTATTGTTTTTGCCCTGGACTACAATGTTCAAAATATTGAATCCCCTGGTATAAACTTTCTGCACCCATGCTTCCAAAACCTAGTTTGCATTACACTAAACCTGGTTTAGATTACTCAGTAAAACATTTAAGTTTTAATGATAGGGAACATTATATGCAAAGTCTAAAATTTCATGATCATCACTATTATTATATTATGAGGAAACATATGTTCTTAACCATTAGGCCCACTCAAGTTTTATATATTTTTACAGTATTTTATAATGTGATTAGGTAAATGTAAAAAAATAAACATACTCATTGATTTGGGAGGACAACCAATAATATGCCAACATCTTTTTTTAAGATTTTTTTTGAAATTTTGAGATATGCTTCTGGTAAAATTTTTATTGAAATTTTAAATTGACTAAAGAAGTGGGATCAAAGTGTGCATTAAATGGATAAGATGAAAACATATGTCTTATCATTTATGATAAGATGAAAATATATGTCTTATAACATATTTCTTCATTTATTGATAAGATGAAAATATGTCTTATCATTCATGGATAAGATGAAAATATATGTTTTATAACATAAATAAGATTCAACTTCAAAAGGTTAGTGAGTAAATCTACCCTCCACTTATTATACAAGTGTGAAATATGACAAAGATTTTTTGGAATGACACTCCAAAGTACAAATGGTCCCATTATTCCAAATGGTTACATAAGGATCTTTGGATTAATGGTTACATAAGGATCTTTGGATTAATATGTTTGGATAAAAATGCAATGAACCTCAAATGTGTTGGAAATATTAATTACAAGTTGTGAGCTTCACGCTTATGCAAACTCTGTTTGTCATGGAAAATAGATTTGTTTAGTCTGTCAGGGTGTTAGTAGGAGCGCTATTTAATGAGTCGATCTTTATCTTTCTCGAGCTTTTTTATGCAGATGAGAGCCAGTTGAGATTTATTGTCGTCTTAATTGTTTGAGTCAGTTTTATTTCTACATGAAGCTTCAGTCTTTATCTATATAAGTCTGAGTCTATAAGTAGTAAAAAATATACAAAAGTAGAGAGAAATAGACGATAAAGAGAAGCAACAACAACTGTGTAAGGAGTCGAAGAAGTTTGAGAGCACAAGCTCTGGTTTTTGTAATAGTTTGAAGAAGTTGTTGGAGTAGAAACTCGACACATTTGTATTCTGTATTCACGTTTTCATCATAGTGCACAGTATATTGTGCAGTCTAGAAGCTGCGCGGTAAAGTCCTAAGAGTTCATCGACGAAGAAGTTTACTGCACGGTCTTTATAACTACGTTGCACAGAGTTTGTCTGTGCGTTGTAGATCTGAGATTTTGTATCAGGGTATGTTCTATTAGAGAAGGTTGATTAGAGCAGGTTTATAAGAGCAACAACTCTGTTATAAAGTGAAATCATGGCTTCTACTTCAAATCTGGAACCTCCCACTTTTACAAGCAAAAATTATGAGTTATGGTCCTTGACCATGAAGGATTTATTTCAGGGTCAAGATGTATGGGAGATAGTCGAGAATGTCTATGTGGAATCAATAGATCAGACATCATACAATGCTCTCACACAAGCTAAGAAGGATGCTTTGAAAGATCAAATGAAGAAGGATGGAAAGGCAATGTTTTACATACATCTAGCCATACATGAAAGCATACTCCCAAGCATTGCATCAACAAAGCAAGCCAAAGAAGCATGGGCATATCAAAAACTTCTTATCAAGGTATGGACAAAGTCAAGACTTCAAAACTACAAATTCTTAGAAGAGATTTTGAAACTCTGTCAATAGAAGATACAGATTCAGTAGATTCCTTTTATACCCATGTTATTGGCCTTATAAATCAGATTAAGTCTCATGGTGAAACAATAGAGGATAGAAAGGTTGTTGAGAAGGTACTTAGGATTCTTCCTCCTAAGTTTGATACTCTTGTTGTGACATTAGAAGAGAACAAAGACCTGAGTCAGTTTAGTCTAGATGAGTTGCAAGCCTCCCTCATTAATCATGAACACACATTGAATAAGTCAAGTATGTCATTAGAAAATGCATTTTTCGTGCAGTCATTTATAAGTCATGGAAGAGGAAGGGGGAGAGATAACTCTAGAGGCAGAGGAAAAAGTTATGCTAGAGGTGGATGTAGTAGCAGTCCTGGAAATACTGGTGGAAGGATTCAAAATCCAAATAACAGTCAACCAAGTAATCAGAAATTTGATAAATCAAATATTCAGTGCCATTACTATAAAAATTATGGATATTATGCATATGAGTGCAGGAAGAGACAGTATAATCAAAACAAGAAGGGTCAAGATCAGTCACACAACGCAAACAATCTCTCCAACCCTGTGTTTATGGTGCATGTTGAAGCAATACATATAGTATCACTAGTTGAATGTAATGTTGCTCAAGAAATTCCATGTGACACATGATATACAGATTCATGCTGCATGTAATGTCCCCCACCTCTTGAGAAAGAGGTTGTGAGATACTCAGTAGTCTACTTGTCCCCACTAGATTATAGTCTCATGAGTTATGGGGACCAAGAAACCCAAAGTACTTACCTAAGAAAAATGTTATAATTTTAAGTTGACTTTGGGGAGAAAAGGTAAAGAAAATGAAGGAAAAGACCACATGAGACAAACTAAGGAGTTAACCCTAGGAGGTCGCCAACTAAATCAACAGAGAAATAGATCAGGGATATAAAAGGAACAGGAGGGCACATCTCTCATTTATTCTGGATTATTATTACTTTTGCATCTTGGGCTCTTGATCACAAAGACATTTTGAGGGTTTTGGGATAACAATCCCTAAATATCATCTCGGGGGTGAAATATCCCACCTATCCTAATCCAAGCTTGGTCACAGAGGTGCAATATTCCTCCCCCACCATTCTAGAACAAGTACAGGTCATTCAATTAGTAAAGGAAGAGGTATTGCATAGCTTCAGGGGGTTTCCATTAGGAGGGCGCACCATCTGAAGAAGATTTTCTCGATCTCGAAAGAGGAGGAGGTGTTGGGGCCTAAGGCCTATTTGTTTTTCATTGTATGGTCTAGGGCGCCCTTTCTAGCCTATTGGGGAAGGGGTTTCTCAGTTATTTGTTTTATTTGGAGCTTGGCACGAGTTGGAGAGGAGGAGGGCGCACTGCAGATAGAGGATCCACCCATTAGAGGGATCAGATCATCTCCATTCAACTTGAGACTTTGCCCAGGCGTTTGTAATCACCCGATCTACTCTTTCACCAGTTTTAGAGGGTTTTGGAGTCTTAAAAGAGGGAGGCCAAAATATTGGTCATCTATAGCCATAGAGAAGTGCGCAACTCAGCCAATGAGGGGGTTTCTAGCCATCTATATTATTCTTCGTGTATTCTCCCAGATATACAAATCTATTGTATTATGATCACTCTATTATCTAAATAAAGGTCGGATCTGAATTTGTTGGCTCTATATTGGTGTTCTTTGCTTGTATCTTGTCATTTTATTTTGTTAGATGTTCAGATATATATCTCCATGCTATAATCTCTAATGAATAAACCCTCAATGCACAAATTGATGAAATAAATCTGCATAACACATTGAAACAATAAGCAAACAGTTAAACAATCCTTAGTTCTGGGGAAAAAAATCATCTTGGGAACATTACAGTGGTATCAAAGTGTTAAATCCTCCCAGCTTGTGGGGGTTAGTGCATGCATAAGTTCAATGGTATCTATATGGGAATGCGTAGAAGGCAGATAAGTGAACCAAAGGAAGAAATGGAAGGTTCAAGTGAGGACAATGAGCCACAGGTCTTAGCAGGTATAGAAAAGGATCTAAAAATATCCATAGATCATACACAGTTTACACTTGAGAACCATCTACGGGAGAATCGGGAAACAATGCGCAGGGGGCAGGTTGAAATGAAGGAGACTTTGGAAAAAATAAATGCTAACCAGGAAAAAATTGCACAACTCTTGATGCAGATGACACATGGGGGGAATGGCCCAAGAATCGATGCAAACAAAGAAACCAATGGTTCCCATGGGGGAACTAGAAATTATCATGAGCATGATCTACACTACCATACAGAGGGACAGAGCTTTGGAGGGGGGACTTCCACAGGACCAACATATAGTAGAGTTACCCCTATACCTTATATGCCTATATTCTTGGATGGCCAGCCACATGATAACCACTTCCATGAAATAGAAGACAACTTTGAGGAATATGCCAGGGAATATGATGCATTAAGTGCAGGATTCAGGAGAC
>ML789385.1:300332-317257 GCA_009831015.1 Picea engelmannii | reverse complement strand
TCTCTCTTCATACCTGGCCAAAATTAATGGCTCTTGGTCGCTGCCACGGTTTTCTGATATCCAGGGTGCCCTGCATAAGGTACGTTATGCATCTCCTGTAGAATTATCTGTTTCAAGTCTTGGACGTTGGGTACACAAATTATGTTCTTGTGCTACCAATTCTCTGTATTTCATATCTGCATTTGCAGCCTCTAGAATTATGCTTTTAATATCATTCTGCTACATGCTAATGGTTGTAGCATGTAGTTCATGCACCCTCTTGTTGAGTGCATCCGCCACTTTATTCTCCTTCCCTTTGATATGCTTGATATCAAAGTCGTATTCACACAGAAACTCCAGCCACCTACTCTGCCTGAGATTTAGGGTGGGTTGGTCAAACAAGTATCTCAGAATGTTGTGGTCTGTTCTCAGTTCAAATATCCTCCCCATGAGGTAATGTCTCCATTTCCTCAGAGCATGAACGATTGCTGCCAACTCCAAATTGTGAGTGGCATAATTCTTCTCGTGTTTCTTTAACTTCCTGGATTCATAACAGATTACGAATCCATTCTGACTGAGGACTCCTCCTAGTCCTTCTTTGCATGCATTTGTTCACACCACAAAGTCTTCGTTTGGATCTGCAATCCTCAAGATTGGGGCACTGGTTAACAATTTCTTCAATTGCTGAAAGCTTTTCTCACAATCCTCTATCCACTAAAACTTATTCTCCTTCCTTTGTAAGGAAGTGATAGGGTGGGCTATCCTCGAGAACCCTTCGATAAACCTTATGTAATAACCAACCAATCCCATGAAGGATCTAAATTCTGCCACATTCTTTGGCAATGACCATTCTCTAATGGCCTCAATCTTATCAGGGTCTACAACTATCCCATCCTTCGAGATAATATGCCCCAAGTAATAGATCCCCTCCTGATAAAATGAGCACTTGCTCAGCTTGGCATACATTTGGTGCCCTCTTTCCACCTGCACCACCATCCTCAGATGTTTCTCATGTTCTTCTTCCGACTTGGAATACATCAAGATGTCATCCAGGAAGACTATGACAAACTTTTCTAGATAGTCCTTGAATACTCCATTCATCAAGCACATAAAAACAACGGGTGCATTTGACAGTCCAAACGTCACCACTGTGAACTCGTAATGACCAAACCTTGTTCTAAAGGAGGTCTTGTTGATGTCTTCATATTTTATCCTTACCTAGTGATATCCTGATCTTAGATCTATCTTAGAAAAGATCTTTGCATCCTTCAACTGATCGAAGAGGTCATCAATCCTTGGCAGATGATACTTGTTCTTTACCATTACCTTGTTCAACTGCTTGAAATCGATGCACAATCTCAACGTTCTATCCTTCTTCTTTACGAACAGGACCGGGGCACCCCAAGGCAACACTCTTGGGCGTATATACCCCTTCTTCAGAATCTCTTCAAGCTGCAATTGCAACTCTTTCATCTCTGGCGTACTCATCCGGTACAGAGCCTTTGATACTGGAGTTGCTCCAGGCATCAAGTTCAAAGAGAAATCAATATCCCTTTTTGGAGATAGTCCACGTACTTCCTGGAATACATCTTTGAATTCTTTTAGTACCGCATACTCTTCGATACTTGACACCTTGTCCTTAGGTGTTTCCCCTACATGGGCTGCAAATAATTGACAACCTTTTTTGTAGCACTTCTTCAACTGCGTCGCTGAGATTTCCATGATAGCTATAGCTCTGGGAATCCCTTGGATGACTCTTCGATTCCCTTATTCATCTAAGCAAGTGAATGCCTTATTGCGGCAGTCCAAGATGGCATGGTGTTGGTCCAACCAGTTCATCCCAATTAAATAGTCATAAGAACCTAAAGGCAGAATGTTCAGTTCATCCTTCGTGTTCAGTTCATTCATGTCCATTAGACAAGACTTAACCAATTCTGTAACTCTTCTCTTGGTTCTTGTGGCTAGCTACACTAACCAAGACTTTTCATGTTTGCTTCTCGACAAATGAAGACTTTCCACCACTCTAGGATCTATATAACTATGTCTAGCCCCTGAATCAATTAAAACAGTAAAGGTATGGTTGTTGATTATACCTTCCAGTTCAATCATGTGCGACTGATACTCAACTTGATTGTTGTCTAGGGATACGTAGATCCTTGGCATCCTACTGCCCATGTCCTCCACTGTTTCAGCTTGCTGAACATTGTGGATTGCTCTCGCTTTATCATTTCTGTGGGGGCAATATTTGTACCTATGGTTTCCTTTACAACCCCAACACTCCATAGGTGTCTGCCTTGGAAATTTTCCACCCACTTCCGCATTTCTGGGCTCTCTAAAATATGGTTTTCCCATAGGAATGTTTTTGAAAAAGGTAGGCTTGTTTCCCTTCTTCCTTTGTTCCTTCTTGAACAACTTCTTGTCTTCCCAAGCCTTTTGGAAGGTAGGATTTTCTCTCTATTGTTCATATACACATTTCTCTCTTCTTATTGTTTCTTCCATAGTCTTAGGATCATCGTACTGGATATTTT
The DNA here is from genome assembly GCA_009831015.1 of Picea engelmannii. NCBI lineage: Eukaryota > Viridiplantae > Streptophyta > Pinopsida > Pinales > Pinaceae > Picea > Picea engelmannii. The sequence goes on along the minus strand of ML789385.1, from coordinate 314,750 downwards.
CACCAATAGAAGGTGGTAATCCACTTAGATACCTATGGATCTTGACAGTCTCCTCCTTGATGAACAAAACATACTTCAGTAACTCCAAAAACTTTCATTCATATTCATCAATGGTCATGTTGCCCAGTTTGATTTCAAAGAACTCTTTCATATTTCTATCATAGTATATTTTAGTCAGGTATTTCCTCTCAAAATACCTCCTGAATTCCTTCCAAGTGATATCTTTCTCTCTAATGTGTTTCACTTTCACAAGCTGATCCCACCACATGGATGCTTTTCCTTTCAACTGATACATCACAATTCTTCCTTCGGCATGAGAGGAATAATTCCGCAGTTGGAAATATTTCCTCATGCCAAGCAACCATGTCTCAGCATCTTCTTCCTTCTGGTGTTTTCCATCAAACGTGGGAGGCTTAATCTTATTCATTTCTCCTTTTAGTTCATCCACTCCAGATCTCTTGTAATTTATGGTAGGAGATGGGCTTGAACTACTATGTGCCTCTCTACTGGCATGCTTTGGGGAGCGACAACGATGCATGCTAACACTCCTTGATCTTCTTTTCCTCTCAGGGGTCCTGCGACTCTCTGTCTTGCTTGAGTCACTCTCCTTGTCCAACTTCTTTTCTATTCTTTCCAGACTCTTCAACATATTTAAGTTGAATTCACCTTGTTTATCTTGAGTTTTCCCGAGCTTTCTGTTATCTGCCTGTCGAGTTTGGGCTTCTTTTTGCAATCCTTCAATGATCTTCATCATATGCCCTTCCTTATCCATTTATTTTCCGTGCCCATTGGAGTTCGATCCTTCGACTCCAAAGCTGACATCCTTTCCTTCTCTTTCGTTCTCTGAACTGGAAGAAATCTGTGCTTCTTCCATTTCTTTACACTCTAAGGAAATTCTAAACGGTTCTGGCACTCACCACTCTTCTGCAATTACAATGTACAGACAACCAAAATTTGTCAGGCTGTCATTCCTTAACAAATTCCACACACATAATTCATAAGCTGAATCAGAAACGTTTAATTTTCATGATTTTTCGGAGCTCTGCTTGACTCTGTAACTTTCGAGCGATAGCTCTCTCTTCCTCAGTCCCCAACCCATGTGATCACGGGCTGTGACCAAATGCTAGTCCACTAGGGTGCTTCGCGACTTCGTGTTTCGGGAGGTTTCAAAACTCAACACTACTATCCCTCGAGTTCAAATTACCGAACTCGCGAAAACGGGTGGATCAACGACCCACGTCTACACACAACCAATGGTTGAAATCCGATGTGGCATCTCTGTCTCGAAGTTTTCGGGACCTTGGGACTTTGGGTTTCTGTCCTCGAGGCTCTCATACTCGCTTCCCTCTCCAACCCCATGACTTACGAAATCCTGATTTACTTTACCCTCCGGGCCCACATAGCACAATTTTCTCCCACAACCACGGTGGCACGTGGCACGCTCAGAAGGGTCCACGTCACCTTCAACAACGTCATCGGGTCCCACCATGCTCACTTTTATTTTCGACCCACTAGCACATGGTACACACCCATGTGTCCACGTCCATCTCAGTGACATCATCTCGACTCACTACTTTGACTCCACGGGATTCTGCGATTTTGGCTTCGGTAGTTTGTGCGTCCACACATTCCACTTCTCCTGATAGCCGAAATCTGAAATCACGATTTAACAGGAAATCCAATGGTCATATTCCCCTTTTAGATCTACGACGTAGATCCTTTCCTTGACTTTGGAGTTTCGAGCATCGAGAGTTCGTGCATCAACACATCTTGCTTTTCCCGACTGCCAAAATCCCGAAAGGTTCCTAGGATAACTCTCTTGTACCTTCTCTTGATTTGACGGTCCTGTGGGATTTCCCTTCCTCCCGACAAGATCCAACGGCTCCAACACTTCATGCGTTGAGCTCTTCCTCAGTGTCTGGACGTGGATTAGATGGTCCAGATCTTTTCCTCACAGCTGATCTACGATTATGGTTTTATTCTACCGCTACTTCTCCTAAGCTCCGTGACACGGCCATGTAACTCCTTGGCACTCAAGAACTATCTAAGGTTCAAAATTGGTTCCTCCAACACAATTTCCACTCGATACCTTGGGTCCGAAGACCACTTATCTGACCCATCTAGGCTCAATGTTGAAACCTTGGGCTCTGATACCAGATTGTAACGTCCCCGACCATCAACCCCACGGTCGGGCCAACGCTACTACGTGGAAAACACTCCTGTAACATATTATGCATTCTAATGAATTTAAAACGCTTAATTACAGTTAAACATAGAATTACTGCTAGCATTTCATAATTAAGGGAAATAACAATAATTCATATACACCACAGAATACGTGATAAACATTTCAAGAATCATAGGTATGCAATTTGATTAATTACAGAATTACAAAACATAGTGACACTTATCTTTGAAATTGTCACATGCCACCAACTGCGTGTAGACCTTCCACGAACCTCCCAGCCTTAGACCGCGCTGCTCATCACTCTCAGCAGTAGGTCACCCCCAAGCCGGGACTGAGCTCCACCGGGCAAGGAATCCTAGGTTGGGCAGGGTTTACAGGAAGACAAATAGTAAAAGAGGGAGGATTCTCGCCCATGATCCACTTATGCCTACTGCTCATAGACTCTCCTTCCCCACATTCCTGTCCCACCCGAGGAGTATACACCTTCACTGTCGCCTAGACAGTCTTTCGGCTGCTAACCTCCCTTGCCTTGAGCTTCAGCAACAGACCGGACCAGAAATCTCCGAGCTCTGAGGCAGCTACAGGGCCCCTTCCAGGAACTCTCTCCTTCCTCCATGCACTCTCTCACCCGGAGAGAGTCACTCACAGGCCCGTCTCCCTGTTTATTCCACTACAACTACCTCTCTCACTTGGAGAGGGTGTTGCACACAGGTCACACACCCATGGCATGGAGAATACACAAAAACCTCAGGGTTTCCCAGAAGACAAAAACCCAACCATTTAGCTCCAATTCGGATTGGCAGGGTGGATAAACAGATCATAGGACACACAGTAGTCATGGCTCATCCCACGGGGTTTACCATGGTTTTTAGATAGACGGTCACCCTGATATCCGACACAGAGGTCACACCACTCTTCTCGATAGAGGACAGACATAATGAGGAGCGAACCCCCTCCACAGTTGCCTTCTGCGGTTCTTAACTACATGTGCCTGGGCCAACACATGTCGCCCATGAAGTTGCATGCGCTCCATCAGCTAGCGTGTTCTTTGGTAACATGTTTCCCCTTCCAGGGATTTAGGATAAAGAAAGACATGTTTCACACATCTTTAGAATAATAATTTAATATTATTCTCAAGGGTTTAATCCCCCTCAGCTTAGCCCCTCTTCCAACCCCTTCGACCCCCCTTTCTCCCTCACCCATGTTGTGGAAGCTTAGTCCCCCATCACTCTTTCTTCGTGGTCGGTCACACGCAACGACGTTTATATTTTATTAACATTCTGGATGATTACATATACAAAAAAATCAGGCTCCTGTCTTTTGATACTTAGGTTCTCCGGCCTAATACATACATAACCCTCTCAACTTATCAAAATTTGTCTCACTAGCCTAATAAACTTGAATTACAGTTCATACACAAGATTTACAATTCATAGAAATGATTTACAATAGGGCTCGACCTTAGGGACATTACATTGGGTCACCAAAGACCTATATAGAGGAGTTTCAGAGGATAGTTGTGATGGTGCCAGATGTGTCTCAGGAGAGACTAGTGATGCTCTTTACAGAGGGTTTGATGGAACCCCTAAAGTGTTGGGTCAAAGATTTTAATCCTTCCAACTTACTGGAGGCCATATGTAGGACTAGGGACTTGATAGGATCTGCAAAAAAAGCTAAGTTTTCCCCTAGACCGCATATAAACCAAGGGGGAAGAGATTAAAGGGGGGTTGATAGAGGTAAAGGTGGGATGGATGAGACCACTAGGAGGGAACTGAGAAGGAAAAAATTGTGCTTCACATGCAAGGAAGCTTGGGAGCCAGGGCACAAATGCATGGGTAAAGGCAAGGCTCATTATATTGAAGTGATTTATGATGATGAGGAGGAAGAAGATTTCGACCACGTCCAAAATATGGAAGCAAATACACCTAGGATGGACTCTACAAATAATGAAGAAGGAGAATAAGTAGGTTTCGACCTTGAAACAAATAAGAAGGTTACAATAGCATCGATCAATGGGGTGCCTAAATTCAACACCTTCAGGATGAGAGAAGTGCTTCAGGGACAAAAGGTTTTAGTACTCATTGATGAGGGAGCTTCACACAACTTCATTGATTCATCCTTATGAAAAGAAGGCATATACCTACGATTGAGTTTGAAGGATTTTGTGTGGAGGTAGCAGGGGGGCGCACCATGCCTTGTGATGGGTATATTCCAGGAATGAAACTTACTTTGGGAAGACATGACTTGGCAAAAGATTTTATGTGATGGACTTACCAGATACTAACATCATCTTGGGATTTTAGTGGTTGAGAAAATTGGGACCTATTACTACCAACTACAAAACCATGTATATGTCTTTCATTGAAGATAATGGGAAAAAGGTGATGCTCAAAGGGATGACAGGTAACACACCTAGAGTGGTGACATCAAATTGCATGGAGGCCATTTTCAAGAGATAAGACATTGTATATGCAACAGAGTGTAGAGTATCAATTCAGGTGGATAATAAGGGGAAAACTCATTACTCTCAGGACATTCAAAAATTCATTGACAAACATAGCAAGGTTTTTGAACCTATTCCTCCAATAGCACCACCAAATAGGGGGTTTGAGCATATTATAGAGTTGGAAGAAGGAGCAAAATCTGTCATTACTACTCCTTATAGACACCCAAAAAAGTATAAGGATGAAATTGAAAAGGATATCAAAGAACTCTTAGACATGGGCCATATTAGACCAAGTTCCATCTGTGTCATTACTACTTCAGTAGTATTGGTCAAGAAGAAATATGGGACTATGTGCATGTGCATTGATTAGAGGGCATTGAACAAAAAAACTATTAAGCACAGATACCCCATCCCTAAGATAGATGAGCTATTGGATGAGCTTCATGGTGTCGTCTACTTCACCAAAATAGACTTTTTCTATGGTTATCATCATATCAAAATGAGGGAGAAAGATGTTCCCAAAACAGCCTTCATATGTCACTATGGTCACTATGAGTTTTTGGTTATGCCCTTTGGGCTAACTAATGCACCAACCACATTCCAATATTGCATGAATCATGTCTTCAACAAGAAATTAAGGAAGTTCCTCTTAGTATTCTTTGATGACTTGTTGATTTATAGTAAGATTTGGGAGGATCATCTCCAACATGTAGATCAGATCTTGGGCATCATGTAGGGGAAATCCTTATATGCTAAAGAGTCCAAATGTGAATTTGGAATGACAAAATTTCTTTATTTGGGACACTTCATTGGAGTGAAAGGAGTATAGGTACACCAAGAAAATACACAAGCCATACTTGACTGACCAACACCCAAGACTCTTACCGAGTTTAAGGGATTCCTTGGCATTTGTTGTTACTACAGGAGATTTATCAAAGGCTTCTCCCAGCTTTGTGCACCCTTGACAAATTTTACCAGAAAGGGCGCATTTAAATGGAGTCAAGAGGCACAGATGACCTTTGAAAAAATGAAGAAGGTAATGAACACTTGTCTTTTACTTTCTTTACCATATTTATCACAACCCTTCATATTGGAGTGTGATGCCTCAGGTGCAGGTATTAGAGCAATACTTATGTAGAATAGGCACCCCATTTCCCATGAGAGTAGAAAATTGAGGGGCCCTGAACTTTTATACACCATTTATGACAAAGAGATGTTAGCCATCATGCATGCATTGGATAAATTCAGACAATACTTAGTTGGGGCCAAATTTGTTGTTAGGACAGATCATAATAGCCTCAAGTACTTCTTGGACCAAAAGGAATTAAATGAAAGACATCATAAATGAGTTAGCAAGATCCAGGCCTATGACTTTGACATTGAATTTGTCAAAGGGAAAAATAATGTGGTGGTGGATGCATTATCCATAATACCTTCAGTTTATGCCATGACCAATATTTAAGTTGACTGAAAGGCACAACTTTTGGTGGAGTATTCTAAAAACATGTCTTCTTGCTAGTTGATGGATGGGCAGATACAGGATGACAACTTCTGGATTGTGGATGACATCATATACCAAAAGGGTTGAATCTTCTTGGTTCCTGAGTCAACCTTCAAAACATGAGTATTATAGGCATGTCACGATTCACCATTAGCAGGGCATCAAGGGTTTATCAAAACATACAGGAAGATAAGGGAGAGGTTCGCATGGAAGGGCATGAAGGAAGATGTGATGCACCATATCAAGGAATGTTCTACTTGTCAGGAGAACAAGGATGAACACACTCATCCTGCAGGTTTATTGCAGCCACTCCCCATTCTGGAGCATAAATTAGAAGGTATATCAATGGATTTCATCACAGGATTTCCCAAGGTCCAGGGCAAGGATTGCATCTTTGTGGTTGTGGATAGATTAACCAAATTTGCCATTTTTTCCTCCATTGCTACAGATTACAGTGCTTCACGGGTTACATATTTGGTTTTTAGAGAGATCTTCAGGTTACATGGCTTACCCAAAACCATAGTGAGTGATAGGTACAACAGGTTTATGAGCACCTTTTGGCATGATTTATTCAGGTTGGTAGGTACATACTTAACCCCTAGTACTATATATCACCCTCAAACTGATGGCCAAACCAAGATAGTAAACAAGTGGGTTGAAGCCTACATTTGGAATTATGTTTCAGGACAACAAAAGGCATGGGTTAAGTGGCTTCATTTGGGTGAGTATTGTTACAACACCACCTACCACATGTCTATTGGTATGTCACCTTTCAGGGCCTTATACAACTATGATCCCCTCAAATTTGTGGAKATTGTTTTTAGTGACATTAGAGCTCATATGATACAGGATTAGATTCATCAAAGTTAGGATATACTCAAAGAGTTTAAAGACCACTTGCAAAGGGCGCAAAATCAACAAAAGGTACAAGCAGATAAACACAGAGTGGAACRCACTTTTGAGGTTGGTGACTTGGTATACTTAAGGCTCCAACCCTACAGACAAGCATCTATTAAGAGGAGTGGCACAAAAAATCTACAACCTCACTTATTTGGACCATACAAGGTAAAAAGGAAGGTAGGGGACGTGGCATATGAGCTTGATCTACCCCTAGGAAGAAATATAGACAATGTCTTTCTGTATCTTGCTTGAAAAGAGCCATAGGGAAACACATCATTCCTATTGAGGAACTGCCTCCCATGGATGAGGAGGGGAAGTTGATACTAATACTAGAGGAAGTATTAGAAGTAAGGGAGAAAAGGCTAAGGAAAAGGAGCATCAGGGAATACTTGATCAAATGGAAGAACTTACCTATAGAAGATGCTACTTGGGAAAAGGAACAGGTTCTCTAGGATGCAGGGTCAGAATTGCTTGTGGGCAAGCAATTTCCAATAGGGGAGACTGTAATGTCCCCCACCTCTTAAGAAAGAGGTTGTGAGAGACTTAGTAGTCTATTTGTCCCCACTAGACTATAGTCTCATGAGTTATGGGGACCAAGAAACCCAAAGTACTTACCTAAGCACAATGTTAGAATTTTAAGTTGAATTTGGGGAGAAAAGGTAAAGCAAATGAAGAAAAAGACCACATGATGCAAAGTAAGGAGTTAACCCTAGGAGGTGGTCAACTAACTCAATAGAGAAATAGATCAGGGGTATAAAAGGAACAGGAGGGCACATCTCTCATTCATTCTAGATTATTATTACTTTTGCATCTTGGGCTCTTGAGCACAAAGACAGTTTGATTGTTTTGGGATAACAAACCCTAGAGATCAGCTCGATGGTGAAAGATCCCACCTATCGTGATCCAATCTTGGTCACGAAGGTGTAATAATCCTCCCCCACCATTCTACAACATGTACATGTCATTCAATCAATAAAGGAAAAGGTATTGCACAACTTCATGGGGTTTCCAGTAGGAGGGCAGATCATCCGAAGAATATTTGCTCGATATGGAAAGAGGAGGAGGTTTTGGGGCCTAAGGCCTATTGGGTTTTCATTGTATGGTCTAGGGCACCCTTTCTAGCCTATTGGGGAAGGGATTTATGAGTTATTTGTTTTATTTGGATCTTAGCACGAGTTGGAGAGAAGGAGGGTGCACTGTAGGCAGAGGATCCACCCATTAGAGGGATCATATCATCTCCATTCAACTTGAGACTTTACCCATGGGTTTGTAATCCCTCGATCTACTCTTTCACCAATTTTGGAGGGTTTTGGAGGCCTAGAAGAGGGAGGCCGAAATATTGGTCATATACAACCACAAAGAAGTACGCAACTCATCCAATGAGGGGGTTTCCATCCATCAGAGGGAAAGCGTTAATCTCGTCCCTTTCACCAATTGATTGCGGTGCCTTTGGAGGCTATTATATTCAGTTTTGGATCTTGTTGGAGAAACTATTATTCCATCTATATTATTCTTCTTGTATTCTCCCAGATCTGCAAATCTATTGTATCAAGATCACTCTATTATCTAAATAAAGGTCATATATGAAGTTGTTGTCTCTATATTGGTGTTCTTTCCTTGTATCTTGTCATTTTATTGTGTTAGATGTTCATATCTATATCTCCATGCTATAATCTCTAATGAATAAACCCTCAATGCACAACTTGATGAGATAAAACTGCATAACACATTGAAACAATAAGAAAACAGTTAAACAATCCTTGGTTCCGGGAAAAAAAATCAGCTTGGGAACATTACACTGCAGTAATCACATGAGAAGAAACTTAGAATTGTTTTCTAGTTTGGATAAGTCAGTCCAAATTGAAGTTACACTTGGAACATATATCCAAGTCATTGTCTTAGGAAAAGGCAGTATTAACATTTTACCCAAACAAGGAGAACAAAAGGTTATGCCTGATGTATATTATGTTCCTGGTCTAAAAAAAATTTTCATGAGCACATGACAGTTGTTACATAAAGGATACAACATCTAGATGGAAGATAATCATTATGTGATTATGGACAGATATCCAAGCAATCAACTGATTGCAAGAATTCATATGACAAGCAACATAATGTTTCCATTAACATTTAATCCAACCAATAAGAAAAATACAACAAAAATTGTCTATGAAACAAAAGATGTGCAGTCTGACACTGCATTTACAACAAAAAGTAAAAAATTAAGTGCATACAGTTCCAAGCAAGTGAAAATCTGTGCATGCAGTTTCAAGAAAGAATAAGACAATGCCACAGAGATACAGGTACTATTCCAATTTGAAGTGCAGGATGACTCATGGCTATGGAATTTCAGATTTGGACATTTAAACTTTGGATGTCTGAAACTGCTACATACAAAGGATATGGTGAAAGGTTTTCCATTGATTGAAAAAAAAAAGAATATGTGAAGGTTGCATCTTTGGAAAAAAACACAAAGAGTGATTTCTAGTTGGAAAGTCATATAGAGAAAAAGCTCCACTGAAAATTGTACACCAATGCAAACACCGTCTATAGAAGACAATACATACTTTCTTACATTTATTGATGATTTCTCAAGAAAAACATGGATTTATTTCCTAAAACATAAATCTGACACATTGGGTTGTTTTCAGTAGTTCAAATCACTTGTGGAGAAGAAAATCATTGGGTTATTACATCAAGGTTCTAAGAACTGACAGAGGAGGAGAATATGTTTCAAGAGAAATTCATAACTTTTTTAAAGTTCATGGCATCTACAAGCAATTCACTACGTGGTATACACCACATCAGAATGGTGTCGCATAGAGGAAGAATCAAACCATCATGGAAATGGCGTGCAATATGTTGGCAGCCAAACATTTTTCAAATGAGTATTGGAATGAGGCAGTAGCAACTGCAGTATACATCATGAACAAATATCTGACAAAGAGTGTGAAGAACAAAGTTCCTCAAGAAGCATGGACATGTATGAAGCATAATGTGGCACACTTAAAGGTTTTCGGTTGTGTCACATACACACATGTTCCAGATGAGTTGAGAAAGAAGTTAAATAACAAAGGACAGAAATGTATATTTGTTGGATATTATGAAGATACAAAAGCATACAAAATGTATGATCCTATTGCAAGAAAAGTCATAATCAGTCATGATGTTCAATTTGTGGAGAATGAAGCATAGAAAGAACAGTCAAAATCATTGATGTTATTGGGAATGATGACACATAAGAAGAAGTGGTCCAAACACCATGTATAATCCAATGCACAATTTCTTCTACTCTTGGAACTGTGACACAAATCACAACACAAACTACTCCAGTGAGATCTGCAGGTGTGTATTCCACACCTAGAGCATAACAAACTCTAGCATACAGTCCAAGTAATTATACATCTCCAAATCCAACATTAGCAAGTATGTTACGAAGGAAGACAAGAATTTTGTATAACATCTATAATGTTGACACAACAAATTCATTTTCAGTTTTTTCTCTATTTTTGCAAATAGATGATCCATTAACTTTTGAAGAAGTTGTCAAAGATGATGTATGGGAACAAGCCATGGATGAAGAAATTAAATGCATAGAGAAAAATCAGACATGGAAATTGGTAGATGTACCTGAGGACAGGGATGTGATAAGTGTGAAATGGATTTATAAAAACAAGCAAGATGCAGAAGGAAATGTGCAGAAGCACAAGGTAATGTTAGTTGCAAGAGGTTTTACACAACATCCTGGAATTGATTTCAAAGAAACGTTTTCACCAGTAGTGCACATGGACACAGTTAGAACTGTGTTGGCCATTGGTGTGCAAAACAAATGGCTTGCTTATCAAATGGGCATAAAGTCAACATTCTTGAATGAACATTTAGAAGAAGTGTATGTGGAATAGCCACTAGGGTATGAGATTCCAGGATAAGAAAAAAAGGTATAAAGATTGAAGAAAGCACTATATGGATTAAAGCAAGCTCCCAGAGCTTGGTACGATCGCATAGATTCCTATCTCATTCAAAATGGATTTCATAAAAGTGAATGTGAGCCAACACTGTACATCAAAGCCAATAAGCAAGGTAACATGTTAATTGTTTGTTTATATGTAGATGATTTGATTTTTACAGGTGGTTTTGGCATAGAAGTATTTAAGTCAACCATGACGGATGAATTTGAAATTACTGATTTGGGGATTATGAGATATTTTATGGGTATTGAAGTTCACCAGTCCAAAGCTGGTATATTTATTTAACAATCTATATATGTGCATGAATTTTTGAAAAGATTAAACATGATAAATTCCAAAGTAGCGCCAACACCTGTCATAACAGGATTGAAGTTAAGCAAAGAAGATGACGGGTCCAAGGTGGATCCCACACTATTTAAAAGAATGGTAGGAATTTGTATGTATCTGACAACAACAAGGCCTGATATTATGTATGGAGTAAGCATGATTTCAAGGTTCATGGAAACTCCAAAAGAATCACATTGGAAGGTAGGAAAAAGAAGTATGAGATATGTGAATGGAACAAGAGATTTTGGCATTATGTATTCTACTTCAGAAGATTTTAAACTTATTGGATACACTGACAGTGATTGTGGAGGCAACATAGATGGCAGGAAAAGTACCTCTTGGTACACATTTCATTTTGGAACAGGTATAGTATCATGGGCATCAAGGAAGCATCTCATTGTGAGTCTTTCTTCAACAGAAGATGAGTACGTTGCAGCTACAAGCGCAGCTTGTCAAGCAGTCTCGATGAGAAGAATTCTAAAAAAATTGTTGCAGGAACAACATGAACCAACTATAGTATTTTGTGACAACAATTCAACCATAATGTTATCAAAGAATCATGTGTTTTACAATAAAACCAAGCACATTGATACAATGTATCATTTTATCAAAGAATTAGTGAATAACAAAGAAATTTGTTTAGAATTTTGCAGGTCAAAAGAACAAGTCGTCGATATATTTACAAAATCTTTGGCAAGATATGCAATTCCGAAACTGCGTAGTTGTTTAGGAGTCAACGTAGTCATAGATGTTTGATAGTTCATGTCAATTCAAATTTTTGATGTAAATTTTGTATTTTGTAAACTCACCTACTTATAATTAAGGGGGATTGTTGGAAATATTAATTACAAGTCGTGAGATTCACGCTTACATAGACTCTTTCTGTCAGGGAAAACATAGTCGTTTAGTCTGTCATACATGACAAGGAAGAATGTTAGCAGGAGCACTATTTAATGAGCTGATCTTTATCTTTATCGAGCTTTGTTATGCGGATGAGAGTCAGTCAAAATTTATTGTCGTCTTAATTGTTTGAGTCAGTTTTACTTCTACAGGAAGTTTCAGTCTTTATCTATATAAGTCTAAGTCTATAAGTAGTCAAAAATATACAGAAGCATAGAGAAATAGTCGATAGAAAGAAGCAACAACAACTAGCTTGTTCTCTCAGACTTCTTTGACTATGTAAGGAGTCGAAGAAGTCTGAGAGCACAAGCTCTTATATTCGTAATAGTTTGAAAAAGTTGTTGGAGAAGAAGCTCAACACAGTATTCTATTATGTATTAATGTTTTCATCACAACGCACAATATATTGTGCAGTTTGGCAACTGTGTGGTAAATTCCTGAGAGTTCAGCGACAAAGAAGTTGATTGTGCAGTTTTATAACTGTGTTGCGCAGAGTATGTTTGCGTGTTGTAGATCCGAGAAAATGACTACCTTTGTGTTATCTATGACAATCCAAAAAATGTGAACCAAACTTCTAGGAAGCCATCCTCATGATTTGCTCATGATTCTAGTGTCCCTCTGAATTTTGTGTTGTATCTAAATCAGCTCATAACTTCGTAACTTCATACATAAATAAGTTAGTGTTACCTCATGCATAGTGAAAGTTAATGTTACCTTATGCACAGTGAAAATAAATTAAGGATACATATATGTATGATTCCAAACACCGAACACTAAATCATCCCATTAAAGCACAAGATGATTCTGAACATTGAACACTAAATCATCCCATGAAAGCACAAGAGACAATAAAAAGATATGCAGATCAATTGCATTTCGTGTTACAAATGATTACAAAATTGAATGTTGTGATCACAGAGTATGGGTAACTCTACAGTCTTGATTCATGTAGGTGATATACCTGAAGCCAATGCATAATGGAAGAGGCATGATGTTAAGAGTTAGAAATATGATATCACAATTTGGGTTTTGTTAATAATGTGATGTCATATTGTATCCTAGTTGTACGGGAAGTGTTATGGGGAGTAGAGGAATTCATGTGTTTTTTGGAAACTTTTGGACTTTGTAAGAAATATTTCAAGGACTTTGAGTGATTTCAAGAGTTTTCTGAGTTTTTGGATGAGTGGCACACCGTTCTCAATGTCTTTTGGATGAGGGGTGCATAACTCTAGTCTCTGTATTTGTTTAAGATTATGTTTATAATTATGTTTATGTGTGAATTCCAAGTATGGTTTATTTGTCGTGTCTTGCACCCTCATGCAATGGTTCCTATTTAGTAAGGGCGGTTAGGTCTACCTTGTTGTTGGTTAGATGCTTGGCCATTCCAAGCCTCAAAAGATAGTTGATAGTGACTATCACTTCTATGTGGTTGTGGTTTTCAAGATGCTTGTTTGCTTCTCTTGTATTTTCATTTAGAGTGGCCAGACATTTTTTCCTCTGTCGGATGACCTAGCTAAACTCAATCATGTTATTAATCTGGGGAATGAGGAATGTATTTTGGTGCTAATAAATTTATATATATTTTTCTAAAAATATTGATAATTTATTTATTTTTTTAATATTATTTTAATAAAATAAATTGAAGATGCATTTAAATAAGAAATGCATTTTGGTGAGAAAAAAATATTATATATATATTTTTATAAATATTAATTGATTGTTAGAGATTGCTAAAATATATTATTTATGTCGAAAATGTATTTTGGTGTTAACAAACTTATATTTTTTTTTATAGATGTTGATTGTTTGCTAAAAATATATTATTTATATCTAGAATGTATTTGGGTGCGAACAAATTTATATTTCTTTTATATATATCCATTAAAATATGTTATTTATGTAGGAAATGTATTTTGGTGCTAACAAACTTATATTTCTTTTATAGATATTGATTGATTGCTAAAAAAATATGTTGTTGATGATGATGATGATTAACGTCCACTAAGACCTAATTGGTCTATCGGACCTTAAGAGGGTAAGTGATTACTTGTGATTCTTTAGAATTTTGTGCTCAAAAAACATTAAGAGAAGGTTTCCAAGATCACCATACTTTTGTTGAGTTAAGAGGTTAGGAAGGTTGGTAGTGTGATCAATATTTTGAAAATGAGATCTAATATGAGTATAGGCT
>ML789385.1:248233-264083 GCA_009831015.1 Picea engelmannii | reverse complement strand
TTGATGTTGGATTCCTTCTGACTTGCGTCTCCCGTAGAGGTCGTGGTTGTCCTTGATTTTGTAGTACTTGGTGGTCCTTCATTGCGTGGTATGCTTGTGTCGGGCGGGATGTAGATACCTCCATGTAGCCTTAGTACATAAGTATGTGTGTGTGTTTATTTTCTGTGTAAAGAATCCAGTGGCGTATCAAGAGTCTCGAGCCCTTTAAAGGCAGGGTTTCCACTCTTGCGACACACCTGACGGAAATTACTAGTTTCTTCCTGAGCAGACGACCAGGAGCCTATCTGACCTTCTCTCTCTCTGGAGTAGAGAACTAAGATTAAATGCCTTGCTTTCTTGTAAAGAAATAGTAAAATCTACTACTATGGATTCACCCTTGGTGTTCGTACCATGCATAACCCAGTGTGTCGTTAATGCTTGCAGTTACTTGTTGTGCGCCTGATGTGTTCTTGTTGTGATCATCGTGGTTGTGTCTTGTTAGTTGTTGAGTGGCGACATAGAGTCAAGTGTGTCTGTTCCTTTTTACACGCACGCACACACCTTAAACAAAAAAAAAAAAATTGCACCTGTTAAAGAGTTGTTGTCGTAACGAAGGAGGTTTGTTACACTGTCCCACTCAACGGAAGTCATTGCTTTCCACTTTTGGGTTAGTCGACCCTATTGATACTAGAATCATCACATTTGATATAGATTGTGGGGAACCTCGTCTCCCTGCTTTGGTATCTTTCTAGATACTAGTCAAGATTTGGAACATCACAGTTCATCGATGTATCATCGATGAAGGTGCATCCACTTGCATTATGTCCAAAATGATATGGCAGAAACTTGGCTCCCCTGAGCTAATACCATCCGCCATCACTTTGAGAGCTTATGATGGATGACCATCCTCTCCTGAAGGGCTCTTTCAAAATGTCCCCATTGAACTTGGGAGAAAAACTATCCTCATCAACATTGAGGTTATCGATGCCCTGCTTGATTACAACATCTTGTTCGAGTGTATCTACATGTACGCTATGAAGGTTGTGGCATCTTCTATGTTCCGAACAATGATGTTCCCCCACAACGGGAAGATCATCACCTTTGACCAAGTTCCACATTACGAGCCTAACCATTCCTCCAACATCAATAACATCCTACCTCTTATCCACACTAATTTTGATGCCTACCCACTCATAGAGATGGGCCCTAGAATTTTCAAAGACCCATCCTTGTTGGGGACATACCATGGAGCACCATCGCTCATATCTCCCTCAACACAAGTGTATGTCATATCTTCCAATGGAACTGAAACCAAAGACACCATTCCTCCCACAAAGGCTACTCCACCCCCCCCATGTCCCACTAGTGAAATAAATCCTACCTTAGGAGTTACCTGAGAACCGTACAACACCACTTACCCCCGATTTCACCCTTCCCCAAGGGAAAATCATGGTTTGGGAGACAATCCCCCAAGCCATCACTCAAATCCCCTTCTTCTAACCCCCATCGAGTGTACAATCTTTTCAGGTAGCCACAACGCTTACCCTACCCAACATGGTGCTTTCCATTCCGGTATGGTATCTACACCCACCCGCGATGGTCCCTCAACCATCCCTCCCTCCCCAAACATAGGGAATCCCGATGCAGATTCTAGTACTAACTCCAACCGTACCACCTTCACCCCCACCTTCCAACACCCTCGCCACTATTGGGGGCAGACAGAATAAGAAAGATCCCACTACTCCACTTCCTCCCCGAGTTCAACCTCCTTGCACACTATGCGAGAGAGAAGGACACCCTATAAATAGATGTCCCTATCTCCCTGAGTTACGCAATTTGATCCAACTCCCTCGAGAAACCACCTCGCTCATCGCTTCACCAAGAACCCCTAGTACTACCACCGCATCCCCTACTATAGGCAACAAAGGGTTTCAAACCAAATTACCATGTGCCATCTCTTCAAAGTATGGCCCTTATACTCATCATTGCCCTGCGCTACCTCAGTTTCAATAGACACTAACGACAATACACCAAAATTTTCAACAAGACTCCTCTCCACCCACGTCATCAAGTATCTGAGTCACCGACATCCATTATGTCACGACATCAGTCAACGAACGGATGAGGTTCCCTTTCTCTCTTTGCGAATCACTTGATCATTTCACATATCAGTGTCCTACAATCATTGAATACAAGTGTCATTAAATGGCCCTTATTCGAAATCCTCCAACCACCTCACTCCCCATGATGCAAGTGATTCCCCCTATTCCATATCCTGCTACTATCCACATCACATCCCTTGAACTTGAGTCACTTCCCACCCCTCCATGGTTCATGGGTATATTGTCTAAGGATTTGCCCCCAAATCCCCCAAATTCTCTGGTTCATTTCCCTCAAGAAATTTTACCCCCAACCACAGTTTACAACCCACAATATCTAGACATCTGGTTTATGTCTAGCATGCCATCACACCATAGTTTTGATATCTCCTTTGCATCTTCACCACATGAAGATAATCACACGGTGACAATCACCAATGTTCCTTCTGTGGATCCCCTATATTCTCTCATTTTCCACTGCGATGAAGATATCCTCGAGGAACTCACTACCCCCGATTTCCCATGGAATGCGCTCCACCATAGAGTGATTTTTCTGTCACAGGAATCCTTTGATCCGCTTAGCCAAGGCTCCATATGTGAAATCGAAACAAAGTATTTCATCCCGTCATGGCATATAGACTGGTTCAACAACCCTATCCCTGCCCCCAATGCTTTTGAGGAAGGCATCATGGCCAACATTTCCCCCACTGTCAAAATTGACATCTCCATCAAACTAGGAATCATAGAGGAAATCACCATAGGCGTCGCATGCTCCCCTAAAGAACCCATATCTTATAAATCTCTCTTTCAGGAATACCAGGATATTTTTGCCTGGTGATACATGGAGATGCCCGACCTCGATCCCTTTATAGTCAAACATCGCATCGACACATGGCTAGAGATCACCCTTGTACGTCAAAATCAATGCCCACTGCACCCATCCAAAGCAGCGACCATCAAAGATGAAATTGATAAACTACGCGTTGCAGGGTTCATATACCCCATTGCATACACGTCATGGGGCTACAACCACGTCCTCATTAACAAAAAATAGGGCACTATTCGTGTCTGCACTGACTTTTGCGATATTAACCATGCTTGTCCCAAAGACAACTTCCCTACCCCTTTCATTGACCAAATTGTCGATGAATGTGCAGGCCATGAGGATCTATCCGTCATGGATGGTTTCTCTAGCTACAACCAAATCCAAATCCATCCAACGGATCAATATAAAACCGCATTTACCACCCCATGGGGTAATTTTGCGTATCATGTTATTCCTTTTGTACTCAAGAACGCGGGTGTGACATTCCAACGATCCATGAATTACATTTTCCATGATCTTGCTCGCATAATCCTCGCTTACTTGGATGACCTCACTGCTCGATCCAAGAAACAAACTCAACATCTAGATGACTTACGAGTTGTCTTTCAACGATGTCGTCAGTACAATATCCGCTTGAATCCCCTCAAGTGTGTCTTTTGCATCACCATCAAACGCCTCCTTGGGTTCATCGTTTCCCAACATGGCATCACAGTGGACCCCCTTAAGGTCCAAGCCATCACAGAAATTCCTCCACCTCGGAATTTTCGCCAACTGCAGAGCCTACAAGGCAAAGCCAACTTTTTGTGATGTTTTGTCCCATATTATGCCACTCGTGCGCATGGTTTCCTTCGCTTATTGCGTCATGATATCCCATTTCGATGAGATGAACATGCCCAAACCTCTTTTGATGATTTAAAAGTGGTGCTCTCCAATGCCCCTTTGATTACTCTACCCAACTATGATCATGACTACATCCTCTACTTATCGGCCTCAACCATCTCAGTAGCAAGAGTTCTCATCTAACTAGGGGATGATGGTCATGAGCATGTTATTTACTACATTAGTAAAAACCTTTCAGGACCATCCTTGAAATACAACAATGAAGAAAAGATCACCCTCATAGTTGTCCTCGCAGTCCAAAAACTGTGTCATTATATCTTGCTTCGCACAACCAAAGTCATGGCAGATTCCAACCCCATGTAGTACTTGCTAAGCCGACGTAAAATTAATGGAAAATTTGCTCGATGGATCATCATCCTTTAGGAATACGACCTAGAGTTTTTAACTCCCAAAAGCAAGAAAGCACTCGTCCTCACCGAACTCATAACAACGTTTACCTCAGATGCTGCTAGTTCACCCATCAATACAGACTTTCCTGACAAACACCTCTTCTACTTCGCCTCAGACGACCCCTGGTATGGCGACCTTCTCGTCTACCTTCAGACACAAAATTTTGGGTCTCGCCTCTCTCGAGACGATCTTCAACACATTCGTCATCAGGCCCCTCGATATCTCCTTATCGGTGACATTTTGTATCGACGTGGGGTCGACACCATACTCCGTCGATGTTTGACCATCGACGAAGCAGGCCGAGTATTAAATGATTTCCATAACGGCACGTGCGGTAGCCACCTCTTAGGGATGTCCACCTTCCATAAAATCATTCGAGCTGGATACTTCTGGCCCACATTGTTTCACGACTGCATCCATGCTGTGAAACGATGTGACAAATGTCATCTTTATGCACACAAAGCACAAGCGTCACCTGCTCTTCTACATCCAGTCATCATTGTCAGCCCCTTCTGCAAATGGGGCATAGACTTCATGACTTGCAATCCTCCATCTAGAAATGGACACAAGTACATCGTCGTGGCCATTGATTACTTTACCAAATGGGTTGAAGCCATGCCCACCTTCAACAACACCGCTGACACTACAACGCGTTTTTTCTTTAATCACGTCATCTCTTGCTTTGGAGTCCCACTACAATTAGTCTCTGATCACGGGAAACACTTCGAGAATGAGATCTTTGTCGAACTCTCCTCAAGGTTAGGATTCTCCCACGAGTTTGCCTCCTCATACTACTCCCAGTCAAACAGATAGGTAGAGGTTGTCAACAAGGTCCTCAAAACCATGCTACAACACATTGTTAACAAACATAAGACCAACTGACATCATATGTTGTTTTCAACATTATGGGCTTATTGCACGACAGTTGAAACTACCACCAGTTTTACACCATTTCATTTTGTCCATGGGGTCGAAGCCACTCTCTCCATCGAGTGTGAAATTCCCACCTTACGCACCACCATCGAGCTACTACCTAACACTGCTCCAATGGAGCAGCGTTCGCTGAACTTAGATTCGTTGGATGAAGACCGTCGATATTCATTACAGAACAATGAGGCAATTGAAAAACAGTTGAAGGTCACCTTTGACCGCCATGTCAACCTTCAATCATTTAACGAAGGAGACCTCATCCTAACCTACGATATTGCTCACGATACCCTCGGTCATGGAAAATTTGAGTCATTATGGCATGGACCCTACATCGTCCAACACTGCCTCACTAAGGGTGCATACATCCTGGCCTCTCCCAAATGCTACCCTCTCAAATAACCTGTCAATGGGTTGTACTTAAAGAAATTTTACGCCTAAGCATAGTCATTCTACACTAGGCTTTTTCCTTTTTGTACACATTTGTATAGTTTTTAATCTTTTTTTTCCCCTCCATGCCTTATGCATGATCTACAATTTATGTTATTGAAATATTTATCCTCCATTGGCCTACCACATCAGTTACGTTGACAGAGCTAGCCGTTGGACACAAAATCTCGCTTCGGTCGCTTGGGCCCTCTATTTACCCTCACATGAACTGCTCCAATCCAGTGACATATTTTTAGGCCCAGCAACCAACAACCAAGAAAAATACGTAGCTTTCATTGGCCTCCTCGCCGAGGCCATTCACCGCCACATTCATCACCTTAGCGTCTTATTAGATTCCATACTTGTCATCCTGCAGCTCAACAATGTGTACCGTGTCCGCGATCCTTGCCTCTTTCGCAAATACCTGCAAGTTAGACTCTTATCTTGACATTTTGATTCAATTACATTTACACATATTCTAAGACAATTTAATCAAATAGTAGATAACATGGCTAACCTAGTGTTATATTGGCATATATCACATCAAGACCTCATCACACATGCACAAATCATCAAGAGTCTATCACAGCATATAGATTAGACATCATAAAAAGTATCACAAAATACCATCACATGTGAACATTACGACGACCATAAAACATGTATATCCATATATCTATATAACGAACAATGTATCATCAATGTTTACAAAAATGGTACAAAATGTACATCGCTCGTAGGCAAGCGAACCCCCTCATCCCTATAGGTACAAAATAGGTGTCGCACTACCCTATACAAAATAGGCTCGCAGGCCTATCTAAATACAAAATATATATACACCAAGCACGCATGGTGCCTCTAGAGCACCACCACCAAGTCCTCTATCTAGAGGAGGTGCCCCACCAGTTAGGGGTCCTCCAGGTCCGGGGGTAGTTGCCTAGTCAAAGCTGCCCCCGCTACAGCTTCTATGCGAATCAGGGTCCGCAAATTTTTCGGAAGGCCCACGCACTGCTCCAAGACTCCCTCATCTTGGACCTGAGTCCACATGCCCTCGGGCACTCCCTGTAGCACCACCTCCAACCTATGGAGGAAATTCTCAAACACCCCGCCGACCTCTCCCTATGGCGCATGCGACGACCCTGCACCAGGGTCATCAAATCTATGTTTCCTACCAGCTCTCGCATCATTGGTTGGCCTCGCATCAGCCTCATCCCTCCGACGTCTCTCTCCCACCCGTGGCTCTCCCTGCGGCAGTCTCACGGGCCCTTGACAAGTCGACGCTCTAACAACCTCCACCTCTCGACCTCGCGGCCCCACATCTGCACACACAACAAACAAATGACAGCATCAACATCCATCTATACATAAAACATACGCTATACTATTAAAATCACAAAACATAAAGTACACTAACATACCTCTATGGTCCCAATCCTCTCCAGGAGGTAAAACCATATCCGGGTCTTGTCGAAAGTCCATCCCACCATATGGGAACTATAGTATGATCTGTGGCATCTGGTGCCACACACATGCCATATCGTCCATAAAATAATGGCCACCCTCCCCACCTCCATGCCATACTAAAATTGATTCCCACCGCATCAATCGTGGCTCCTGTGCATTAGCCACCTCCAACAACACTTTAGGGTGCAACATGGGCACCCTCTCCAAGAACCATGCCACCAATATCGACCCAAAGGCAAACTCACCAAAGTCGGCAGTCCGACACCAGTTAAGCTATCCCATCATCTTGGTGTTTAACATCAAGCCCCAGGCAAAATTATCTCCACCCAATGCTCTCTGCATGATCCTTAGTTGACCACCATTGATTCGTTGAGTAGCTAAGGATTCATATATCCTCATGATCATCATTTCAATGCAACGATGCATGAGTGCATCCATCGCCTCAATCCAAACGACTGAACCTGACATAAATTTCGGTCCCGAACAATACCTTTGCGCCAAGTCTGCCAAGTGGGCATCCCCTAGAAACTAAGGATCAACAAGTAAGGCCCTCCCCCAAAATAGGATCCTAGTCAAGAAATAGACATCCTCCATCGCAGATAATTTCAACTACTCCCCCCGCACAATGAAGCACTGCAACTCAGTGCTCCACATAGAAATAAAAAACTACAGCAGGTACTCCTGTGTTTGTAGCAGTGGGAAATTGAAGAACTTTAGCATCCCATAGGCTACCAAAGGTCCCTGAACACTTGGCTCATCTCTCATCGCCTCCCTAAGGCACGCCCAATCCCTCTCCCTCTAGTGGACTGGCATCCTGATCTGATCACATGCATTCACACAAACAACATTTGATCAACCATCACTATTCAGGAACCAAAAAATTCCAAAAATATAAGTTTTTCAACACCCCCCAGCTTTGCCTCATGTGTGCAGCTGGCACCCTCACAGGAACGCACGTATGCACGCCTGTTCTTCACACATTTGTGCATCAATGTGAATTTTTCGAAGAAACAGATGCGCATCAATGCACATCTGTCGCACCCACAGACACACATTCATGCACACATGTTCGCTACACAGTTGTGCACTGGTGCGCAGTTGTACTTCGAATAGGTGCACATCCATTGCACACTTGTTTTCCTCATTCACACGCCCTTGTGCATTGTAGTACTCACTACAGTCACACACCTAAGTGCAGGGATCCTTCGATCACCCGTGCACTTGGGGGCCCACCCTCACAAAATCCCACAGTACAACCAATCGTATGACCCTGCCCAGAAAAGAAACCCTAAGTACTATGCATGAGGATGAGACCACTAACCTGGCTCTCGCAAATCCTGGATTGGCTGGCTCGAACTCCCAAAATCTCCAAATCTCCTATAAAAACCTCTTGTCAACTCACTATGGAAACAGGTACAAATGAGGTGGCATTGTGGTACCTACAACTATATATAGTCCCTTTTTCCAAATGTCCATGCTCAATTATAGGAGCTCAGATCATCTATTTTTCGATCCGTTTTCATCCACGGGATTAGGATCCCGCCACCTACACAGTCACATTCCCCGGGTCATCATCCATCCTCGGCCCCGAGGGAGCCTTCCTCTCACATCACACTTAGGTACACATGCTCATGTTCAAAATTATCAAATAATTGTTATATGTTTTTTATCTTCAGATATTGTTCACGTCAGGTATTTGGTTTTCATGTGTGTAGGAACTCGGTCACCACAAATAAACACAGCCCTTTCAGGTATATGATTGACACTGGCATGTATTCATTCCCTTTGAATACCAATTGCATCTCCCAGTCACACCCTCCAACATTTACCTGCAGGATCCTCACATCCAGCTCTGCAGTACTATCACCTCTATTGCATTTCCAGTACTGTCACCTGATAGCACTCTCCCCTACATGAGTTGTCCCATTCATAGTCCCCTTTGGCACTTTGACACTCATGTTGCTTTCACCCCCCAGGGATGGGACTCCCGAAAGTCTTACGCATGTGCGAGAATCAACCACATACTCCTTATCCTCATTTTGCTATCTTTCCCAATGGACTGCTAAGATATCTCCTCACGGTTCTCATTTAAGTGTGCCTCTGCAATATCATTAACCCTCCATTTCATCCATAGTCAATTTTCCCATTTGCAGATTTCCCTCCATTCATTTACCTCATACAGAAACCCACCTATGGGGCCCCCACCCTCCACCAGTTCTCCACGCAACTTGTGCCCTCACAGTCCAAGCCATCTTACACTGGGGCACCTGTTTCTGTATCTGCACACTTATCCCAAATTATTATTTATTCATTTTATAATTGTACAAATCCTTTTTTTTATCATTTACATAGCTTTTTGTTGTCGCATTTAGCGACCTTCCTTCTCCGGCAAAGCAACCCCTGTCGCCCTTGGTTGGGGAATTCCTTTACCTTTTACTCTTGTTGACATCGTCCATAAACTGCGAGTATCCCATAGTCCATATACCCCTGATCTCTGAGTTTTTCCACTTTGTCACACCTCTGGCATAATTTAAACCCACGTCTAGTTGTCCCCCTGACGCTAGATCTAGTTTCACGGTTGCTGCCACTCATACTTCACATCTATCCCCAACCAAGGGTAGTCTTGAGTCTCACCGCATATTGAATTCATCCATGTTCCTCATCCATTCCTTCTCTCATCCAGTGGATTTCATGAAGCCCTTTGCTTCTTGGAGTCTCGCCTCCCTTTCTATCGACAACGACATAGTTTCCAGAAGGGCGAAAATATCTTGACTCTCATTACCTTTACAATGAGGAGTCTCACACGACACAGGGAGAACTATTATTTCTCCCTACTGTCGTTGACCCCCATAACATTCGACTCCAACACAATCTCATGTTACGGTGGGTCTTACTTTTTGACTATTGCAGTTGGTTTATACTAGCCGAAGACCTCTGATATTTGTTGGGCCATCAATGTCTGCAAGTCATAGACACTTCTTACAGGTGTCA
The DNA here is from genome assembly GCA_009831015.1 of Picea engelmannii. NCBI lineage: Eukaryota > Viridiplantae > Streptophyta > Pinopsida > Pinales > Pinaceae > Picea > Picea engelmannii. Next base: position 254,078 of record ML789385.1, on the reverse strand, counting down.
TCACCTCTTTTCAAAGTATTTTCACCATTCAAATTGTCATATGTCATTATCAAACCGCCCCAGAGGGCGCTACAGTTATCTACATCAACATACAATTTCAGTTACTATCTTACATTTTTTTGAGTTACATGACACAAGCATGGGGCATGCCCGCCTTGTTTGTATACATATTTTATTTTCTCACACTGAGAGAAAGGTTTGGGTCCCATATTCTCCCCTCTCCTTCCAACGAATCACTCTTATAGTTCCTCTCAACACTCTTTCTTACAATGGTACTCTGAGTAGAAGAAACATTGATGTATTTCGGCTATACGTATGCTCCTAACCTCACACATCAAGGGGCATCTGTTATCACTGAAATTTCATCCGCAAATGGTCACAAGAATACAGCATCTACAAACACCTATTATTTCACCTGCAACCCCAAAAATAATTTCCAAAAGGCACAAACTATACAACTGATTATAAAACTGGCATGTGCAAAAATACTACAGGAAGTGCGCGCACGTGCGCAGGCCAAAAAATCCAAAAGAGTGCACACGCGCCTGATGCGCAACTGTGTACGATAAAATCCGCGCACTCCTATGAACGACACATTTATGGTTCTTGTCAGCCCTTCACCCACTTCTGGTTCATCTCCCAATTCGATTTGACCCTCAAATCTGAGTTGAATCCGAGTGGGGGTTTTTTCAAAGATCTAAAGGGCCCCTTGTTCACACTAAAGACCGGTTGGATAATGCCTCAAATATTTTCTATAAAAAGAGGCGATGGGTGCAATATGAATTCAAGAATCTCATTGTATTGTTACGATGCCTATATTCTCCTACAAGGAACCTCTTTCCTTCTTGGAGCATACTAACATCATCTCATTAAGCTATTCACCTCACCTCTTGAGGGAATAAGCTTGGATTTCTTCACCATTTCCTTTCTAGTTTTCCATTTGTAAGAAGAGATCTCACATAGGGGACTCAAGAGCCCTCCCTTGGAGGAAGAGGGGACCCATAAGTCCTCCTTTTTCTTTGGTATTTTTCCACTAATATAATCTCTCCATTGGTGGCATGAATATTGGTCAGTTGTTTGATTAATTTTGGTTCTAATTTCCTTATGCATTGTAGTTTTGTTTCTTTAGTTGTTATTAGCTTAGTTGTTTGTTTATTTCATGTGATTGAGTCATTTGATTCATACACTAACTTTTGTCTTGTTCAGGTCACCCAACTGGACTTGCAAGTGTCCCTCTTTTTCTCATTCAAGTGACGAAAGGATACAACAAGTGGTACACAACCACTTCCATAGTCTCACGTCTATGTAGCAATCAACTAAGATCAACCACTTCCATAGTATTGCATCTATGTAGCAATGTATAGACAGTCTAGTGGATCAACTATCTGTACATTATGGGATCCACCAAATATGAAGATGAATCACTCAAGAGATTCATATTTTTCATCATAGGTGTGGCCATGGACTTGCATTCCATCATCGTGAATCTCTGCAGGATCTCAACAATATATTTTCCTTGGCTAAGTAAAATCTTATCTGGTCTCTTCCATACCTCTAATCCCATCAAATCTAGATCCTTCATTTCGAAATCTAAAGTGAGTTCCCTCTTGCAACCATCTACGAGCTTATCATCCCCTGTAAGAAACAAGTCATCCACATATAGGATCAATGGGAAATCATCCCCAAGCTCATCAAATAATTGTCTGATCTAGCATATCATGCCCTGGGTGTCTTCTTAAGCTCATACAAAGATTTCTTCAATATACAAACATGGGACTCCTTCTCATGTATCTTTATGGATGTTCTATGTACACTTCTTCTTGATACTAGAGCAAGTGTCTCGTCTTAACATTCTCCCTCTTTATGGGAGAATCCTCTAGCCACAAATTTTGCTTTGTACTTCTCTATGTTGTCGTCTACAACATGCTTGATCTTGTAGATCCACTTGGAAGTCTCGCTGACTTTCCTTCTAGTCTTGGAGCCACTTTCCACACGTCATTCTTCATGATGGACTAATAGTCTTCCATGATGGAATCCTTCCACACACTTGTTTATTATAAGCTTCCTCATAAGTGGAAGGTTCTTAATCAATGATCTTCCTCATCAATGCCACATAGCTGGAAACTTGTGTGGTCTCTTCTTTTCTCTGGAACTAAGGAAAAATCCTTATCCTAGTCTTTCTAACCGGTTACCTCCTATGTCACTGTAGAAAAATGTATTGAAACAAGTGCATCCTTCCAAGAGGTCTCACATCTCCTCGAAGCCTTTGAAGCTTTGATCTAGCGTCCTCAACTCATGGCACATGTCTATCAATCCTAGAAGATGTCTCTCTCTCCCACCTGAATCTGAGGTGGGAAATTCCTCTGAATGATCTGGTCTTCCTTTGAGTCAATTAAATTTGTTTGAGATCAATCTCACGTTGATTATTCATGCTCCCTCTGAAGCTTGACTCCCTTTGAGTCTATATAATTGTTGGATCCATATTCTACCTCTACATCTGTTGACATCCTCTGAAGTCTGATCTCCTATGGACTGTACTTGGAAGGCTTCTCCTCCCCGAGGGTTGACTCTCTCTGAACTCTGGATCCTTTTGAGTTGGAACTTGGTGGGGCCACCTGCCTCACCATTGGTGGAGCCATCTACTCCTCCTCATGATATGGATCATCAATATCATATATCTATATCACATTTGCATCTTGCAAAGTATCATTGGACCATGCTAGTATTTTCCTAGTCACTACAATGTTGTTGGGTAGGCCCTCCTGGATATACTGACTCTTCCTGATGATATGAAGAGTGATCAATTGAACTAGGGGATTTTTTTGGTCATATTCGAAGCCTTTTTCTCCTTACAATCATTCTCCATGTGAGATACTCTATATCCCACAAAAGTACCCTTCTTTCCATAAGGTTCTGACTTTGTCCTCTTCTCCTTCATTACATGGATGTGTACGGTCATGTACACAACTCTATGTCTATATAGTCTACTTCATGTCTCAACTAGAGACCATCTAAATTGTTGTCTCCTGAAATTGTCATTATAGCTCCCTCTTAGAGCTATCACCTATGACCTACCCAAAACAAGAGAAACAACAAGGGAAAATAGCAGACAAGAACAACATTCTTATGATAAGAACAATAATAAAACAAGATCGTGAACAATCATCACAGTAGATCCTTCTCAGAGCTATCATCTGTGACTTTCCTGAGACAAGAGCCAAAACAAAATACAATAACAAAAATAAGAACACTCGTCCATTGTTGTGACCAATCATTCCTCCATGGTAACCTCCATGGAATTTACAAGCTAATCTTCTTGTAACAAGATCAACAACCAATAACATCTGCTAGAGGAGATCAATTTGTAAACAAGTGCATCATTAATACTAAACAATGAGCATTTACTTATTGATAATTATTCCAACAACATTCAAGTGTTACTAAACATTTGATAGGAATAGAAATAATAGAACTCTAAAGATTGTTATTATTATTACAACACTTACTTAAACTGCAACAATATAAAATATCAAACCTGATATGCAAACATGGACTCTAGTTTTTGTTGTCCCACTTGATTTATTTCTCGTACTCCCTGGTCATCTTCTTGGAAACACCATTGTCTAGAAGACACACTCTTCATCCTTTGATTCCTTTGTCTGTTCCCGCGGTGTGCACTCTTCCATGTATGTTGCATGTGCATGATGCTTTCATTGTTCATTCTTATGAGGACAATGAGAGGCATAATGTCCTAGCTTCTTGCAATTGTAGCATCTGAATTTTGACGCACCCTTCTTATAACGTGTTATTTTAACTTTCTTTGGAATGACTTATCTTCTCTCTTTCCTTTTCTTCACATGGGTGGCAAGAGCTTGATTTTCTTCATCATTTGTCTTTGGCAATTTGGATGTCAATCTAGATTCTTCTTGGGTACAATCTGTCCATAGCTTGTCAAATTTGGGCAATTTACTTATTGTGAAAATCCCTTGAAAAAATGGGTCCCAAGAAGAGGGAAATCCATTTAGTGTAGTAGTTACAAGCTCTGCATCGTCTATTGAGTCTCCAATAAATGCTAATTGGTCCTTGATCTGTGAAATCCTCATGAAGTAGTTGGATATTGTTTCTGACTTGTTCATCATCAAGTTTATGATTTGATGCCTTAGAGTAAGATTTTGGTCGATGTTCATTCTTTCACATAGTATGGTTAGGGCATAAAAAATTTCCTTCAGTGTCTTCAATTCTAATACATTAGGTTTCATATGATCCTTAATTGAGTCTGTCAAGATCCTCTTGGCCTTGACTTCATTCTTCCTGAACTTTGCTTTAGCGTATTCTTCTTTTGGTTCTAGAAGCACATGCTTGATATGATCCAATAACTCATTCTCTTATAGAATGAGGAGTACCCTATGCTACCAGGATTTGAAGTTATCTGCTCCATCCAGTCTATCTTCAACTCTCATATTGGTAATCATTTTCACCGGTAGAAACCCTAGATCTGAGAAATTTCAAATTTTCGGACTTCACCAAACTGCAAGTAGAGTGTTGCAAGGGGTTCGTTAGGTTAGGGATAAATTATCTATGGTGAAATTAGTCCCAATGCCTCGGTACTAGTGCTTAATTAGCTTGAAAAAATATTACTATGCAGCAGCAAGGTACTACTACCAGTGATCTTCCTTCCAGTGGTTAAATTGTTCTGAAGGTAACCAACTCTGATACCATGTTGGAGTTTCTTTATTATAGAGCAATATATTTACCAGTGTTCTTAGATATTATTTTCTCTTTAACTGTTATATCATGTACTGAAATATAAGAAGCATAAAGAAGAATAAGAGAACACAAGAGTTTATCCTGGGAAAACCCCAAATGGGGGGAAAACCCAGCCAACCTTTCTTAGATAGATTTCGTCCAAATAATCCAACCATGAACCATCTCTAAAGAGAAAACAAATAATGAATAAGCCTAACACAAGGTTAGCGCACAAATTAAACCAAGCAGCTGCAGCATAAGTAACACTAGAAGTAGCGCACCGCTTGGATGGGGAGCAACACAAGAGAAAACCACCACCAAGAGTAACAAACCAAGAATATCCAAAGTGCAATGATGTGTCTTCCTTCCCTGCCCTAGACTAGTGCATTCTCCTTGAGTGAGTGAGGCCAAATGAGCAAGATGTCTCCTTATTTATAGTCTTCATGTCACTTTAGATGGGTCGACTTCTTATTTGGGAAATTCTATTTCCCCTTTATCTTTTCTCTGTGAGCCAACTTCTCTTCCTGGAGGTTCCAACTTTACTTTATTCTTCTCTGGTGGGCCGACTTCTCTTCTAGGGTGTTATTCCATTGTTCAATGGTATTCATTTGTCTTCCAGAATCTTCTCTTCATCTAAGAAAGTTTGTCTAGGAGGAAAATACCTCCCACAGCTACCAAAACATCAACACAAGGATCCAACTTAAAACAAAAACACGATCACACTGACTGTATAGAGATTCAATGGAAATAATTAGAGAAGGGAGAATATTTGACAGTAACTTGGGTCTACAATCTCTATTTTATTAAAACCATGAGTCTCCTTCTCTATTACACACAGTAAACATGCCTTGTGTGCTCTCTTCTTAACTATGATCTGAATTCCCCATACTCCTCTCTGCACTTTCATGTTTACATTAGCTCATTTATACAACAATGAATTTGAACCTCTAAGATAAGTTTGCATCCTTTATTCTTAGACAAAATACTAACTACTCAACTTCTCTAACTACATTCTCAAATAGAAAATTTGTTAGATTTTGTGGCATTTTAAGGAAAACAAATTTCCCCCTACGTGGACCATTCTCGAAACCATCTAGAA
>ML789385.1:181667-203068 GCA_009831015.1 Picea engelmannii | reverse complement strand
GAGGCCTTGCTTAAGCAACATCGGAATGAGCCTCCTCCCCTTAGGGTTTTGACTTCATGGCCCTGCCATTGCAGCACCATCAAGCCTAACTCTCTTGTCCTTGAATTTAGATTCTCCCGAGACTTTAGCCTTGCTCCTTGACTTCATTATACCCTAAGGCACTAGTCTATAACTCCAACGTTGAGATTCTTGTGTTAAAACAACACTTTTAAAACTTCTTAAATTTGAAACCCTACTAACCCTAACGTCTCACTAACCCTAATTTAATAATGACGTCATGCCTAGTTTGAACCTTTGGCTGTTTAAAAACGTTGTGGCTTGGTCATCTAGCAATAGACATTGAAGTGTTGATTATTGTCATTGGCTAATTTGCAAAACGTCCACCTCTTTGCCTATCCAACTAACCCTAGGACTAGGTTGACGTCACCTCTAGTATAGTGACGTAGCAACCTTTGTATGTGAGCATATGATGATATTTAATGCGTTGTGTTAATTCCAAGATTGATTGTATACATTGGATGTTATATCATTTCCAGTATTATTGAGAAGTAATATTACAAGCCATAGTCATTTTTTGCAATTATTGACTTCGTCAATAATTACTGCTATTTATGCTCATTAAATGCTGATAGTCATTGATTTATGAAGTACTAACCACTGTTGCACATTTTAGTTTTATTGTTGTCTTGTCTCGCAAACATGTGTCTATTCTGTGAAATACCTTCATTTTGACTATCTTCTTGGCGGTAATCTGTGAAAGGGAAAACTTACCTTGATCCTTTAAACCCTTTGCCTTTCAAAACCCCAGATTGCCAGGGACGTCTCCCTTGGGATTAGCCACCCTAAATAGAAAGAGCCCCCCATCGAGGTGACAGTGGGTGGGGAAGCTCCTGTTACGCCAGTTTGACCTTTACTTTTAAGCTACCTGACCTAGACTACAAACTGAGCGATAACAAAACCTAATTATGTAGATTCCATATTTACCTTGTTCACACCAAATCAAATCCAAGAAAATCAAGACATGAGGAAGCCTAGGATTGAGTGCTTGGGCCAAACAAGTAAGGACTCAAGAATGAAGCTTGAAGAGCCCCATGTGTATGCTAGGGATCTACCCCAACCTTTCCCAAAACCTAGCAATGATAGGACCAACCTAAGCACTAGTATGACCTATATCTTACAAAAGGTCAAAAGGATTCGTGGAATGTTGGAAATCCCTTATTTGATAAAACAAACCCCAAATGACCAGCAATTGTTCGAAGAAACTTCCACACTATTACAAATTGGTCATTTTGAGCAAAATGAACAAACACCCTTTCTCACTTCCTTGCTAATAGATTACCTATGTCTTCACAACTGCATGCTTGACTCCGAGTCATCTGTCAATATGATGAGTTTGAAGGTTATGAACCAATTATGGCTGGAAGTTACAGGGCCTTATGCCAACATTTGTAGATTTGAGTCAAAGGGCATCAAGGTCTACGACTTAATGGAAGGTCTTTAAATCCACCTTGTTGACTACCTTGATTTCCCCATCATAATGGGCATCGTTGTTGTTGATATACCTGACATTTGGGGAATGATGTTATCTAGGGAATGGGTTGTTACTTAAAGTAGAAGTCTGCAGATGGACTTGTCCTAGACAACTATCCTTGTCGGGGACCAAGATTGTATCACTTTCCATAATAAGCCAAAGAGGATGGAACACATTGAAAGGTGTAATCATGGACATAGTAACTACAACTCCGTAGATCCCTACTTATTTCAAGACTGGGCCGCTCTTCCCTTGGTAGAAAAAGACAATATTAATGAGATAACATGGACCAAGGGAAAGGGTGATCAGAATCCTCCTAGCAATCACAAGGTAATGACGAGACGTTACATTTGCACAAAATATACATAAGGGATAGTGGTTTGGTAGAATCACAGCCCATCGTTATGGAGCAAGAGAGAGATCCAAGTTGGGGTGATTATCTTGACGATACCTCTAACCTCTCTAAAGACTGGGATGACTATTCTTCTACACAAGAAGATGAAATTGACGATTTGATAAGGTTTAGAGGGAAAGGAGTTGGCTTCGTCAAATGGAAGGGGGATAATGAAAGTTTGTTGACTGGCCCAAACCAAGAAGATGTACTTACTATAGAACCCCACCCCCTCCCTCAACACAATATACCGTAATACAAGAAGCAGTTGATTCTGAAGGAGGGGACTACATGCAAGGAGATCTAGTTTTAGAGTGGGATACAAATATGGGGGAGCCTAACAACATTAAGGGATGCACAAAGTTTTGGCTTGGACCCTTCAAGATCAAAATGAAGTCAGTCAATGATTCCTACTACTTGTCCACGATCGAAGGGATGAAACGTCCATTACCAATTAGTGGACGCCCCCTCAAACCCCATCATGGGGAAGAGACTTGACTTCACATGTAAGAATAGGTAAGTTAGGATAGGTAGGCATTTGCATCCATTGTATATACCATTGCATATCATGTTAGAATAGTAGTAGTTGCATTTTCATATTGCCTTGATTCATTATGTGTATATGTATGCTCATGATCATATGCTAGACTAGAGATTATTTTATTGGTTTATTTTATCATATATGGACAAGGGGTGATATCACCACCCTAGGGATTACTAATATCCTTTGTTGAGATCTAGCAGGCACAGGTCATACCAGAGATGTTGAGGTTCTCATGCGCTCTACGATGAGCACATGTCCCCGAGTTAGAGCCAGATGTTATCCCCTAGCCTAGGGATAACTAAGGAGATCACGTCTCGAGGCCCATAGGTCCTAGACATAGAGTACCGAGAGCCAGACGACTTGAGCATGGCCCCGGAGGGACCCTCTTTTCTTCAGTGCAATCCACTTGTCACCAACGGTAGTATCCATCCCACCAGCCTGGTCCTGAAGTAGTGGTGAGTCTTGCTCCATGAGGTAATGAGTCTAGGTATCATGCTATGTATCACTCTTATTTTTGAAGCACTTGAATATGTTGTATTGAATCCTTCTTCATTTCAGGATGTTTGCTTGAAAATTATGCTCTTTGCCTCATTCATACCTGGAAGGGTGACATGGTGCCCTAGTAAGTTGATTTCCCTTTAGGATGGGTTGCTATTGGGTGGTTGTGAAAAGTCATCGTTTGTTCCCTCCATGCTTACCATTTTCCATCTTTATTCCTTTCATCTCCCCTATCCTTGTTTGGGCATCGGGATTGGCTACACTAGAAAGGATTGTAACTTACCTCGTGGGAAGAAGGGGCTAAAGGCCCAAAGGGTAAAAATAGCTGGCAAGAGTTAAAAACCAATGTTGAAACCTTCGAGATGCTTCGTCTAGGGATCCCCGAGAAAGCAGTGAAAAGTTTCTCAATAAGAAAATGGGACCCATAAGATAACATAAACACTCAAGGTATTAGTTGATGGATAGGGAGTCTCATCACGAACCGGCCTATTATGACCATGGGCATGTAGCAGTATGACACTACCAAACTATTTGGTCACCAGGCCAGGGTAGTGGCTCTTGGTGGCATAGCCAAGAGAAAGAGGGTCTCATCACGAGCCAACCTTCTCATTTCCGTGAAATGTTTGTGGATAACGTTGTCACCTCTGGTCATCAAGCCAGGACAGTGACCCTCAACTATTTCCCTTGAAGTACAAGATCAAAAGATCAAAAGGAATAAAGCTAATAGTAAAAGACAATGAATGGGATAGGAAACAATTGCATTTATGACAAGGTACAACTCGCTCTTTACAAAGGCACCCACAGGTAAGACTTTACATTTCTATGTTATTACATGCACCCCATGCCACCTCATACACTTACATGACTTGGACTAGATCCCACCTGAGAAACACTCCAAACTTAAGAGAAGTTAGCCCAATAGGACACCCTGAAACCTTCTCCAAACGTAACTTGTCAAATTGCATAACGTCTTTGAACATTTGTCTGGGTTAAGAGGGGTTTGATGCACATATTTGGGTAATTTGATTATTGGATGTGATTTACATGCTATGATCCCTATGACTTATGAACCTATGGAGGGCGTACTTATTGTTGTTGCAGGACCTTGCTCGATGAATAGGTACACATGAGGGAATGATTAGCTTGGACCTTCATGGGGGCTTAAAGCCCATAGATGGATGTTGAAACCCCAACCAGGGGTAAGAACAAATTGAAGACTAGCACCAAGAGAAAGAAGGATATTGCCTTTGGAGGCACCCTAACAGACCTAGACCTAGGGGACCTTGTTCTTCCCACATGGACGTTAGCCCTTAAGGACCCTAAATGTCACCACCATAGCCCTAGACATCACCTAGAGCTAGGGTTTCATTTTTAGAGGCATTTGTGAACCTAGTGGCACGTGTGGGCATCATTTGTCGCCTCTGGAGGCCAAGAGCCCCACTTTTCCAGCTCAACGTCACCCTAGAAGGGCATGACATCACCCTGGGAGGTGTTTCTAGATGCAAATTAATTTTTATTATGTCAAAATTGAATTTTGTTGTAATTGGCCAGGTCGGCCTTGTTTTGACCTAAAGATGAATTAAAGGTTAAAATTTTGTATAAATAAACATAAAGTACTCTCATTTTTAACATCACAACTTGTCATTTGAGATAAGAGGTCTGAAATTTGTGCCCTAATAGGGTTATTGGCTGAAATTGTGAGGCGCCACTCTTGTTTAAACCTCATTTTTTGCAACTTGGATCAATTTTGGAAGTTTTATGGTGATGTTGCATGGTATTCTCATTATTATTCTTGGTGCAAGTAAGTAAAATCTGCATTTTGTCATCTATTGAATGGTTTATTGTATGGTTTTGTTTGCTCATACAAGATTATGAAATTGCATGGTCTATTTTATGCTTGAAGTAAGAAACTTAAGTTGTTACTTTCTTACTTTTTTTTTGCCAAGCTTTTCATTGGATTGATCTAGGAACTAGTGAAACCCTAGAGCCCTAAATTGCTAACACTCTAAGGATTTGGACTTAGTTATTTTTGCATAAGTTTTACTCCATAAAAATCCTAAGGAGAGCAAGGCGCTAGGGTGTAGAATTGCCTACACCTTAGCATCTTGTTTCTTGAGGTCAAAGCCTAGGAGGACTTGAGTTTACTACTTCTCCTATGCTTTTTCCCTCTTAAACTTTTGTGCATCATCATCATTGATTTGCAGCCTTAAAAGAAGCCGTCCCATTTGACTCCATTACCCTTGAAGGCACTAGTAATCATCTCTTATTTCTTGACAAGACTCAACTCAAACTCTCTCACTCTTTCACTTCATACTCTACTAATTTGTTAACCTAGTCTAGAAATACTAACAACTAATTTGTTGATGTCATAATCATTGCTACTTGTAACTTATATCAGCCTATTAACCATCTAAGTCATCACAGAAATTGTGTTAGGCAAGGTACTATCAATAAGTGTTAAAGTGTATGTTCAATTGTCTTTCTAGAGTGCAAATTCTTAAGTTGTTACCGCTGTCATAGCTATTGTTGCAGCCACTGTTGCAGCCCCTAACAGCCCTAAATTCATCCATAAAACCATTGGGCACTTGTATTAAGCAAACCATAATCATTGGATATCGAAGTAGTGTCTTATTGCTTTATTATGGTGCTTTTCTGAAGTGGTTTCCATTGTTGTCATCATCATTAATTAATGTTGTTATAAACGTTTGGACAACCATGTAAGTCATTCATTGACTTGTATTTATCTTGAAAAGTGTGAGTGACAAACCATTATCAAGTTTGCAAGACTATTGTATCTCTTCCTTGTCATCATAACTTGCACCTTTCAAGATACATTGTTGCTACCGTAATCTCACTTTAATTGTATAGTAATTTGTTCAAGCAACACATAATTTGTTTAAGAAGTCATTGATTATAACTGTTGCTACTAACGTTTGATGTTTCATTGGTAAAGGGCAGGTACAAACCCATTCTCATTTCCCCTTGTCCTTTTAAACTTCACCAAAGTGACTTCTTCTGCTAAGTGACCTAGAGAGGGGTGGGTTTTCACCATATCTTTTTGCCCTTCATCAACCAGCTAGGTCCTGGGACGTCTCCCTTGGAGAGAGGTTTTCCTCCTAAAGAGAAAGAGGTACCCTATTAGGGTGACAATGATAGAGTTACCTATGTGTTACGTCAATCTGGGCATATTTGCCTTTAGGCTTTGGGCAAGTATTGTGTGATAACACAGTCCATATAATCACCTCATGCTATTTCACTCTTCCAAATAGTAGTTTTTGCAGACTTTCTTATTTCTTTATACAAAACATTTGCCCTTTATAGTAAATATAGTTGTATTGACCTGGAGAAGCTTTTGGCTCTCACTCGTATCTAGTATCACAAGGTGAGACTCAACTCTGCCCTCTGTAAATCTGTTGCTAATTCATTAAAATTCTCTTTTTACCTATAAAAGAATAAAAGAGGGAATAGAAAATAGAGAATAAGATCAATGGAAAAGAAGAGAGGAATCGTGACAGGAAAGACAAGATTGACCAACTAAATAAATAGTAGAAAAGTTATCGACAATCAGCAGAGGTTACACTATATAGTCTTCACACTGCTTTCGGAGGTATCAGCTATACATGTAACTGGCTATGGCAATAAATATGTCACTGATGCAACGAGAAAAAAACAACAAAGAGGAGAGAAAATAAATATGACAACATATATCAATGGTAAGGAAAGAAAGAGGGAAGGAAACTTTAATGTGAAAGAATGGACTGAAACATAGCAATCAGATTAGCAAGAAAGTTGAGAATTGGGTCAAGGAAAATAAATAAGAATGATGAGAAGGAAGACAAGGTACACTAGACTAAGCAAGAGGCAACCAAAACAAAACCAAGGAAATGTTACCATGTGATTGGGGATAAAGCACAAAGGCCTAATGATTATATTTTGGTGTTGCTTGGGATTCATTCTTACAAAAAAATCCACTTTGTCTCCATTGTTATTGCTTTGATGCAAAAACAAAAATATGAAATGGTGAAGAGGGGTGAAGAATGACTGTAGAAAAATCCAAGGATAATAGAAAAATTACAGAGACAGGGCTGTGGATTTAATATTTTCGATGAAGAAGGCTCCAAGAAGATGATATAATATAACGCATATAAGCAAAGAAAGAGTGAGCAGTATAGGTCACCAGCAGTATAGGCCTGGAACAAACGGTACGGATCTGTATAATTCATACAGGTGCTACATGGCCCAGGCTGGGCCAAACATTGGTATGGCATGCATCGGATGGATTTTGTGAGCATTGAGAGGAAGGAATGAAGTGTCAATAGTGGTTGCTAAAATATATAGAATCCTAGATGGAATAAATGGAAAAGAACTGACAAATAATGAATTTTGTGGGTTATGAAAACTGAAAAATGAAAAATAAGAACAGTAAAATTATAAGAATGCTGGTGATCAGCAATATAGGAGCAAGACGAAATATACTTCAAGAATGAACCCATTATGACCATCAGAGGAGTTACATACCCATCAAAGAACTGACGTGTGAAGACCAGATTGTAAGCAGAAAATAATTGATATAGAGGGGTCTACTTAATGATCAGAGACGTGTAGCAGAACTTAAAAAAGGGTTATATCAAGACAAGCAGTGAATTCTAACTGGCAAGTTGCAACAAGTACTATAACTCCAAGATTGGGTCATTTACAGAAGATGTAAGAAACATTGTGGTAGAAACTATAAATTATGAAATATACATGAATACAGGGAAAGATAAACAGGGCATAACACAGGCTTGTCAAAGAAGAGCAACACAACTTGAAAAAGCAAAAAATAAGTGCGTCTGGAATTACATCACTGATGCAAACACAAATACACTGAGCAACCAAAAGGGGAAAATGGCTTTAGAGCAAACAAAGTCTTACAGTATACAGAAATTCCAAACACAAACGGGATGTGGAGACAAGGCTTGTAGTGAATCAAGACTCAAATGCGACAAAGGAGTACAAAGATAGAAGTGGTCACAAAAAATTGTAAAATTCTAGATGAAATGGAAGAAAAATGAACAACCTGACAGAGATACATGAGAGAAAGGTTATGAACTGTACAAACCCTTCTTGTAGATTGGCATTTCCTATTATTCTATAAATAAATAATTGAAATTCTTATATGATAGTCAAATTCCTTTGTTTAAGAATGATGTGGTTTCAGGTTATATTATTAGACAAATACCAAAGAGCTGGACTAAGTATTCTCATAGATTAGTATTTCCAATTTTTCAATAACTAGTTAATTGAAAGTTGAAACTCCAATGTCCCCGAATAGTCCTGAATTTTCAAGGAAAATAAGCATTGGAATCACCCACAATAATTGTTTTGGAAGTGCCTCCAGAATCACACCATGAGCTAGATGTATAAATTTACTCAAAAATTTGCTCACGGAATCTTAAAATATTGCCACAAAACACAGCTCACGAACCTTGAAATTCAAATTCTGATGCCAGTAGTATGTTCCTGAGTTTAGTATAGCATAAATATGAGGTGATTATAACACTGTTTGATGCACAACCAATGCACAATACAGTAATGATACAGTCTTTAACATAATATAATAATTATAAGCAAGAAATTAATTAACAGAATATAGTACATTGCAAAAATAAAGGGAAAAATGCAGATCACATGCAATATCAAGAGATTCTTGCACGCATACATTTATTGTTGCCTGCCAGCATTTCCTTCAACAAGCCACATGAATCCCGAGACAATGTGATTCCAAATGAAGGCTAGGTCAGTATTCATCATGTCGATGTCTTCAAATGAATTTAAATAAGGCAACAATAACGGTGGAGCTAACTTGAGATCAATCCTACGCTGTCTTTTCCTTAGTGTACACTGTAAATTCTCATTCAAATTCTTCCTTGAAAATTTGGAGCATGGATCCAAGATCATCATAAGATCTGGAGCTGTCCTGACTCCTAACAGAAAAACTAACCCATATCTATGACAAATGAAAGAAGTTGATATTGAACTCCAAATATAGGTAATGGAACCATAACTCAGTCCTTCCATATGCTGGAGTGCCAAACTAATCTCACTTTATTCATTGTAGATCTGCCATTACGTGAATACTCGAGGGAGTTTCTGAATACATTCATGTAGTTTTACTTCCAGTCAAATTTAAATGAAGGCACTCTATTTTGGGACTAAAGGAATCTTCAATTATTACTTCAGTCTTCCTGATCCCACAAGTCCTGTATTGATTCCTTTGGAGTCTCCACGGGAAATCTGAGATGCAATAAAGCTTCCACTTGTCCCTTCAGAGTTTTTTTGAATGAGAATTTTCAATGAATCGTGTATTTTGTTGACAAACTTCCTTAATTCTGTATGATCATTCTACAAATCATCTAGTTTTTGTCAAAACGGCTTCTGTATCGCATATCTTTTCAAAATCCTTCTAGAGAATGGTTCTAGTTCTCGGTTCCACTTAGTGTATAATCTTGATTTAGTCTTCATTATTATCACAAATAATAATATATTACCATATTATTTCTACAGACTTGCCTCAACTCAGCTCAGATTATCATATAAAGGAAAAATTCAGTTTTTACGGGGCAGAATCCTAAATTTGTCAAGTGACCCAACACAAGCCAGAATTTGTCAATATGAACAATGGATAGTGAGGAATAACACCAAGAAACAGACTGGGCAAATTCAAGATTTTTTTGGAAAATTTGTCAGTTTCGTGCCAAATACACTATTCATTGGCCAAAATACAATTCACTGATAGCAGTATTGTAAGGAAAAGTGACCCTAGACAGCAAATCTGGAAAAAAATATCCCAATCGAGATTTATTCTCTATCACATTCCAGATGACATTTGTTAGTGAAATTTTACAAGTTCCTCATCGTTTGAAAGATAACAAATTACACTAGTTTAACCCAAGACTGGGCAAAGTACAAAAGTTGATAAGTTGCTATTTTGCGAGGGCCATTGAAATCGGCTAGAGCAGTGTATGATCAGTCTGATAAATGCTGTGTTTTCAGAATCCAGAACTCTATCAGTACCAAATAGAAAGTTTCTGCTGGTTCTTGCCTTCGTTTCTTCCCCTTATAACAGAAGTTGGTTTTCGATATTGATTTTTATTTTCCAGGTAACATATGCCAGGGAAACCTCCCTGGCATTTCTCCTCATTCTGAGGATGTTACCCAGGGTAAACACTAGATTCTTCAGGGCACAAGGCCAGGTCAACAACTCATTAATAGATCATATATAGCTCATCAACAATCAGCTCACTAAGTGCAAACATGTCACAATGTAGGATTTGAACACAGTTGGGGAGGGTAACAACTTTTCTTCACAACCACTCGAGTTACACCCAATTGACAACCTCAGACCATGATTTCATTAACTTCTAGGAGGCATAAAAGATAGCTCTGAAATCCATTTGGAGCAAGCTCACACACATTGGAAAGCTAATTGAAAGGAGAACACAGTGAACAATCTGTTATCTGAAAATCACTACTGTTTTTACAAAAATATTACTAGAACACCTCCAGGCTTGATTTTGACAAACATTAGGCAACATGGATGACCCCCTGATGCATTGAACTTGGAGGAAAATGTGCACAAGGAAGATATGAGTGCAAAAGATATAGAAATGGAATTTAATGATGACAGAAGTCAGGAACACGAAGAAATTACGAGGAGCCAGAAGGATCGAATCCACAGTTATAAGGCTGATATTGAGAAGCTATAAAAGCTCGGGAAGAACAGAACAGAATCAGCACCCTGATACTCCAGACTTTGACAAATATACAAAAACAGTTACAGAAGAGGAATGATTTCAATCATGAGGATAGGAGTGGGAGATATTCTAGAAGAGATTCTCATTGAAAATCCCATAAACCCAAAAGATCACCTCCTGGTGACACATCATTCACCCCCATCAGAATCTTTGATGAGTGAGTCATACACATCTGATGAATCTCTAAACAGTCCTCAATCCTCTGGGAATAGTCATGGAAGGAAATGACAACATAAGGACAAATAGCATAAAAAATTCCATAGGGCCAAGCCACCTAAACCTTTAGGCAGGCTTTACCGAAAGCCAGGTATGATGAGGCTCAAAACAAAATTCCCATAAGAAGGGGATGCGTAGAAAGTAGAAAAGACAAGCGAAGAGATAAGAAATGTATGTCTTCTCTCCAGCTATACAAAGATGAGGCTCAAAACAAAATTCCCATAAGAAAGGGAAGCGTAGAAAGTAGAAAAGACAAGCGAAGAGATAAGAAATGTATGTCTTCTCTCCAGCTATACAAAGATGTAACACAGGATAATCGGCCATCCCAAAGTGAGGCACAAATTGTTGGTACAGCTAGAAGAAAATCACTAACATGCTAATTTTGTAGGGAACTTGGCCATTTTGCATGGGTAAATGGATTTATGCTGCATATAATCTGTATGCTAGTATGTACACTCTGTTGCATATGAAATGATTTGGCTAAATCAAATGCGCTGTACATCACAGGAATTATACAGTATATGTCTTTAAATGGCTGCAAGTGAATCAGACTTTTATATATGCCTAAATATTCCACATTTAGTTTTTGCATATAATTCTGGTTGGTAGCTGTTAGAAGCTCTGAACATAGCTACAGCATTTATAAATAAGAATATTTTATGGGTTTAGTGTCCTGCTAGCCAAGGAAAGCAGCCAGGTATGTTACAATAATCTGGGATGGTTTAGGATGGATGGACCACCAACAAGGGTAGATATAATTTGCAAATTAACTTTTTCCATAGAATATTTCATGACATTGTAGATTGTGACGTGATTCCTATGAAGTTTGAACAATACTGGCCTCTTACTTGGCCAACCAATTAGCATGATTGCAAAGATAACTATGATGCATACCAAAACACCTACCAATTTCACAAGGAGAAGAAGACATATCCATTTAAGTATACAACCCTTATTTTAAAAAGTTCCATAAAAAGAAGCTAATACAACTAAGCAAGTTGCCTCATACACAATTGGACAAGATCAAGAAGTTGTGGACAAGATCAAGAGATCCTAGATAATAAAGTGGTCTCCAATCCTAATCCTCATAAGGGTTTAACTGCACTCAATACGATTCAATATCCAAATGCATATCTCCAACTATCAACTTTGGTTGGTAAGCAAGCTTCTCAGAGATGTGAAGTGAACAGTCTTGACCAAACACTCTTCATTGTCAGTCAGAAACCCTGCTTATTTATAAAAAGGACATTGATTCACATAAGAGTGATGATCTACTTGCCATATCCTATTTAGATGATGTCTACATCAAAGACTACTTGCAGCATTAACAATTCTCCTTGAAATACAACTACTTTGTGCAATGCTATGGCTAGCGAGATTTGCTTCACCATTTGACGCACTAGTTGAACATAAACAAGCAGGACATCTTGGTTTGATTTTGATTTTAAGTCAGTGATGCTTAGGGCTCAAACAGAAATATGTGTTATTAGACACCCACATTCTTACCATGGTATGGCAGGTCAATGAGGGACATGGTGTCCCAACTCTCTCACCTCTATTACACAACACCTTACAATTCTAAGGTCATACAGAGATGGTGCTAATACAAATAAAACATGCATTCAATCACACAACCAGATTGCATTCAGAGGGCAATAGTCTACTCACACATTTCATGTTCAGAGAACATGTATTACAGAAAAAATGAGATCAAACAACACAGCAATTGTATTAACCAGTTCACAGATTACATTGTATTGGCTTCAATATATAGCCAGATGACACCTCTAACCAACTACTATTCTTGGATTTCAAGTAGATAACAACTACAGCACAATATCTTGGACATAACAAGAATCCATCGGTCCCATTATTTAGCCTCTTATCTTATTAATCTAATAGAAACAAAGTAGCTCTCGGTTCTCTGGTCCCTACTTAGCACTTGGCTGACTCTCTACTCAACTCTACTATTTGCGACTCCACTGACAAACCTTACTTCTAATGCCTATCCTCTTATCTATTCTTCTGGCTGACTATTCAGCTTCGTCTTCAACTCTTTAGTTCCTTATCTAACTGTTCAGATCCTCAGAGCACATATATTACAGAAACTATGAGATCAAACAACGCAGCAATTGTATTAACCAGCTCACCGATTGCATTGCATTGGCTTCAATATATAGCCAGATGACACCTTTAACAAACTACTATTCTTGGATTTCAAGTAGATAACAACTCCAGTCTATTATCTTGGACATAACAAGAATCCGCTGGTCCCATTGTTGAGCCTCTTATCTTATTAATCTAATAGAAACAAAGTTGGTCTGGGTTCTCTGCTCCCTACTTAGCACATAGCTGATTCTCTACTCAACTCTACTATTTGTGACTCCACTGACAAGCCTTACTTCTAATGCCTATCCTCTTATCTATTCTTCTGGCTAACTATTCAGCTTCCTCTTCAACTCTGTAGTTCCTTATCTAACTGTTCAGATCCTCCAAAATTATTTGCTTCATCTTCCTTCTTACCCATGGCTTTTGTTCTTTACCATCATCATGCTTCTTGTTGGTGTCATTCTTCGCATGCTCCAACATTAGCTATTGTGTGCTTTCTTCCTCTGTGCAGAAAGCATCACTCTGTCTTTGTGCATAAACATCTTGTTGTGCTCGCACTAATTCATCCATGCCTTCTTTTTCCATCTCTTGACACACACTGTTTGCATTCTTACCTGGAATTTCAAAGATGCTCCTGGATAAAGTCTGCACTGCCCTCTTAGCTAGTCTGCTTCATGACCCACCACCGATGGGAGAATAGATGGGAAGATTTTCATTCAGAAATTAAGCAAAGCAAAGCCCAATCGATGAGCATTCTAGATCTTTGATGTGCAATCCGTTATTAATAGATAATAGGCATGTTAATAGATCTAGCTATGATAGTAGACATGTCTGAGTAAATCCAGATAGAGACGCGTTTCAAATTAAGATAAATTGGTAAACTTCCATTTAAAGAGTGAGTCATCAACCAAAGAAAATGTCAAGAGATGGAAACAAATGGACCATACATAAATGAAATAATCATGGCTCTCATATGAGGAAAGGAATTAAAGCCTTTCTGTGAGACGGGAAACCCTCAAACTTTTTCACATACCATTCTCTGGTTGATAAGCTTCGGCCCAGCAGATACAAGGACACTGTAGTAGCTGTGCAGAAACCTAAAGCAGTCTGGGAGATGAAGGCAAGCCCAACAAAATCAATAATCTCGAAAAGGTAATGCGGACAAACCACAAATTCAAATAGCCCTCCTTGTGGGATGCGGTACCCTTTCGCACCATCCTTCCGAAGTCTTGACAGCAAGTAGTGATGGTACAGGTTCCCACTCATGCCAACGATAAAGAGTAGAATGCCCAGTGGCATCAAGTTCATGGATGGCGATGGCAGGCTCTCAGATATTTGCATAACATAAAGGAGACAGGCAGCTAAAAAACTGTATATGAAGGAGATCAAAACGACGGAATCGATGGCCATCCCTCCAGAATAACGATGAATAAACAGCACCTGCATACAGCATACATAGCAGACTAGAATAGAGAAAAGGTTTTCATATGCAAATTATAGAAAATGGAATTAAAAAAAAAATAATAAAAGAGAAAGAAAGAAAGAAAGAGAGAGGGATTTGTTGAATGAAGAGTACCTCAATGACCCTCTTGGAAAAATGAAGGGCTACTGCAACTGTCAAGACGAGGAGACGAATGCTAGCCTCCGTGTGTAGCTGCGAAATAATCGAAAGCTGCAGGAGACCCGACTTGTGAAGCAAAATGCTAGCATGTGGCCAGTCTAATTTACAAAACAAAAAGAAGGAAGCGATTAAGCAGGCTGGTGAGTACAGCATAAGCATTCCTGTTCTGCTAGAAACCTGGGCTGATGGAGACCCTTGATTGAATTTTGAGTATTTGAGATGCATAATATCTTTGCATTCTGTGAATCCTAAAACCAGGCCTGTGACGAGCTGAATTATTTCTAATCCTTGAATGTATAGAGATGGGGGATTCTGAAACAAGTAATAGCCCATCGTCGTTCTCCGTTTCAAAGCGAAATTTTGCCTTGTGATCTGATCAGGAAATCAGACTATCGGAAGATGATTATACAGAACCGCAACTCAAAAAAAAAATTGCATTATTGGCACCACCAGAACACCCAAAGCAAGCCATTTGTTCATGAAGTTGGACAAGGATGCATTATCTGCGCGTGGAATCTGTAATGGATTGACTTTCCACATCAACATTGCCAGTCGGATGATTATAGTTCTCACCTGCACAATAACTACCACGCGGCAGAGCACTAATTGCCGCATGGGATGGTGTCTAAGTTGGTAAAACTGTGTGAATTTGTGTTACGGGATTTCAATGAATAGTAAATTTAATAATGTTTAAATTATCAAATTTTCAATAAAAAGTAAATTTAATAATGTTTAATTTGTCAAATTTTGAATAAAAGTAAGACTTTAAATTATATGAATGGAATTTGTTAGTTTTACAGTAAGACTGAAAATTATTTATATTTAATTAAAACTTTGTTTTTATATTTAATTAAATCTTTGTTTTTTATATTTTAGAAAAAATAAATTCATCATCCATAAAAATATATATATATATATATATATATTTATTATTATTATTATTTTAATATTTTGTTATTATTATGTTAAAGGTATTCTTTAGTGTTAGGTTTTTTTAGAAAACCTGTCAACTGGTTGACAGGTTTTCTAAAACCATCTTTTTTTTATCTTTTCACAATAAAACCCAATTCAAAACCATCTTTTTCTATCTTTTCACAATAAAACCCAACCAAGAAAACCACCTTATCACTCTAGTTGTCGACCAAGCAAAACCACCTTATCACTCCAGCTATTGCATTTCATTTCTTCGCCAAAGCAAAACCACTCTAGCTGGAGTGATAAGAAATGAGGATCTCTTCGCAGACGAATTTTGTCTACGGGGATGAGGACAGTGCAAGTCTGTTTCGGAACTGGTTTCATGTTGTCTGTATACTTGAGCATTATTATTAGTATCGGGTTAAGGAATTTTTGTTAAAAAAATCAACACTCAAATACTTCTGGGATTGTATGTGACTTGGCTCACACCAGTCTTTAATATGTTTGGGTTTTTTCGATGTTTTTTCTTCGAACATTAATCCCTTACAAAACTAAACCCCCACAAACCCAAAACTTGACCTGAAAAACTAAACCTCCACATACCCAAAAATATCTTAAAATTTCAAAAAAAAATTAAAAAAAAAATTGATGTATGCAATTTCATCAATTAAAAAAATAATTTAAAATAATTGATTTTTAACTAAATATTTTAATTAATATAATTAAAAAAATAACATAATTAATATTAAAAAAATGAAAAACCAATTATAAATAATTTAAAATAATTGATTTTTAACTAAATATTTTAATTAATATAATTAAAAAAAAATAACATAATTAATATTAAAAAAATGAAAAAGCAATTATAATAATCATAATAATGAAAAAATATAATATTAAATAAATTAGTATAAATCTATTTTAATTCATATTTTAATTATTGAAAATATTAATATTTCTAAATATTTCACAAATTGGAAATTAAGAACAACATAGATTCATCTTAACCCTGGATCTATCAAGAGCTCAGAGGAGAGGGATCCAATCTCTCTCGATGAAAACCTTTAATATTTTCTCAAGTTTTGCACTCTATGACCAATTCACCACCGAAGCATGCACAACAGCCCCAACCATGATGACCTTGTCAGGGTTAATCGTATTGTGCAACTTTCCGGGACCGAATAGATCTTCAAGCAACTCCTACACTTTTGGTATTCGCGTCGAACCTCCCACCAACACAACTTTGTCAATCTGGGTTTTGCTCAATATGGCATCCTTAAGGCATTTCTTAACGATTTTCATGCATTTTTGGAATAAACGAATGTTAATCTCCTCAAACGTCGCTCTGTTGATATTCAAAACAAGATCTTTAGTCTTATCGAGACAAGGTACTTCAACAATGGCCTCCGCAGTGGAAGACAACACTCTCTTGGCCCATTCGCATGCACGGCGAAGTCTCCTGAGAGTTGTTGCATTTGAGGATATGTCCACTTTGGATATCCATTTAAATTCCGCCACAAAATGTTTAACCATTCTATTGTTAAAATCTTCGGCTCCCAGACAGGTGTCTATGCCCATTGCCTTGACCTCAATTTTGTTCTTGTTAATTGTAAGCATAGTGACATCCAAAGCCTCTCTACCCAAATCAAAGATGAGAACATTCTCACCATTTTCTAACGAGGAAGTTTTTCTATCCAAACCATATGCAATTGTAGCAGTGGTTGACTCGTTCAATAATTCTAAGACATCAAAACCTGCCATCTTCCCGACATCTTTGGTGGCCCGCCTTTGAGAGTTGTTAAAGTAAGTAGGAATAGTAATCACAGCTTTATTAACAGGATAGTCGAGGTATTGTTGGGCGACTTCTCTCATCTTAAGCAACACCATTGACGATATTTCCTCTGTTGTAAACATTTTCTCTTCCCCTTTGAACATTACTTTAACAATAAGTTTGTCTCTAGGCCCGCATACAATAGAAAATGGCCAACGAGATTTGTCATTTTGCACAGAAAGGTCGGAGAAGCACCTCTCGATCAACCTTTTGGCACCAAGTATTGTGTTTGCAGGGTTAGAAGCAACTTTATTCTTAGCAGATTGTCCTATATAACATTCATTGTTGGTAAAGGCAACCATTGAAGGAGTAGTTTGATTCCCCTGTTCGTTAGCAATAATATCCACTCTGTAATGATCACCACGCTAAATAGCCATGCGATTGTAAGTTTTTCCGAGATCAATGGCGATTGTTGTATCGTTGTGACTATGAGGCAAAGCCATGGAAATAATGATAGGGGCAAAAGGGGCTTGCATATGAAAACAAATGAGTCAAGTGTGTTGTTAACAAATTGCCTGGCTGGGAGGGTTATAGTACTGGCAATAGAAGTTAAACCCTTGATCTATACATAGCTGCAGATACCCTGATTTGTCAGTGGCGATTCCCCTCCGTCTAAAACATAGATAAATCGAATGGCCTTGCTGAATATTTTGTTAAAGAAGGCAATAGGTATAAAATATATCATTTTGACAAAAGAGTACTACTCAAGCATCCTCGCTCCAGCGTTTCAATTTTCATGACACGGATATCTTCTAACATGACGTCGTCAGATCCTACCAACTTGATATCCTCGTGATTACAGGCCGACATGTCACCGTTCACAACCATGGCCATTAGTTATTAGGTCATATGTTCAACGAATATCAAGTATGGTAAAATATGGTAAAATTTTAAAATATTTCATTTATTAATAATGTGAAATGGATATATCTGAAAATTTGAAGACAAGTATTAGATCTTAGTGGGCATTATTCATCATCGTAAAACATAATGAGTTTTGATTGTCAAATAAAATTATAAAACATAATGAGTTGTGATTGGACATTATGGAAGTCTCATATATTTTATTTATTAAAAATAATATTATAATATTGGTGTTATATTTTGGTATTTTTTTTATTAACAAATTTATCATAATAATATTAAATTTTAATGTATTTTTTATTATATATATATATATATATATATATATATATATATATATATTATTGATTGAAATAAAAATAATTCCAATAAAATTATAAAATAACAAATTTATCACAATATTAATTTTATATATTAAAAAAAAAGCAAATACCACATGTAATAATGAAAAGCTTATATATATAATAATAAATAATGGATGTCATATGGGTATTATTTTAATTACAAGTGCTAAACATGTCCCTTAACACGTGCAATGAGGTTAATATACGCCCATTACCATTAGTCATTAGGTTATATGTTCAACAAAAGAGAGGAATATAATATATATATTTGGTAGACTTTAGTAGTTAAATAATTTTGTGTGCTCTTCCCTAAGCTTGAGGGTATTTCTCCTTGCAGATTGTTATCCTTCATATTAAGATAGTCAATCTGAACATTGTATGATGTAATACAAAATTGACCACGAACATTATTTTAATATGGCATTTGTAACCTTCGTTTTAAAAAAACTAGAGAATAGTCAATCACCTCTCATCTTTTTTGTTTCAAATGTGCAAAACACTATAGCACACTACTATTATTTATATTAATCAATTTATTTAGTTAAAATAAAAATAAAAATATAAATAAACAAAACAAATAAAATATATTATGTCCTTCTTCATTATATTCGATCCTTCTTCATTAAGGAAAGAAAATTTCTTTTCAACTTCAGTTTTTTAGATCCAAAGTCACATGTTTTTTTTTTTTTAAATTATGTGGTGAATTACTAATAAGGAAAATTATTATTGATTCATACATATGGATTTTTTTTATTTTTATTTTAATTAGGTGGTGAATTATTTATTGATTCATACATTAAAATAATTAGTTCTTATCACTTAAAATATTTTGATTACACGTTGATTTATTACTTAAAATAATTAGTTCTTATCACTTGAGAAGCCAAATTCAATCGTTGACGTTTCCATGTATGCATATAAGTGTAAGTGACAAAAGTTTGTATGTATGCCAGTGGAAAAGTATAAATTAATATAAATTAATTTTAAAAGCTTTGGAAAAAAATTCACAATCATTATTTTTATATTTTGCTTTAAAAATATAAAACAAACTCAAAATTGATTCACAAAATCAAAATTGCAATCTAAATAATGTATAATCAAAATCTCCAATTCTATAAAGTTTAGGTTTGAGGGGCTTTTGAATTGATCTAAAAGCTCGAAATTGCAGTCTAAATAATGTATAAATCAAAATCCATAATTCTATCCATCTTCTTATTCGGACAAAGAGGGAGTTACACTATTTCTCTCTTTCAAAAATTACAATCTTTTCATCAATTTGAGAGTTCTTATAATAAGTCATCATTAAAATAGTGAACCAACTTCAAATAAGATTATTTTGATTATAATATCTTTATAATCAAAATAATCTTATTTGAAGTGCCCTCTAAATATATCATCTGCGAATTATATCATATTTAGTGCGGATTCAAGTTTTAAATGCATATATACCTTCATTATCCAGGCATGCGCAAAAACCGACACCATTTGTGGATTCAAGTTTTAAATGCATAAATGCTTTGTGGATTCAAGTTTTAAGTGCATAAATGTCAGATGTGGATTGATGCATTCAGTTTTTGAGATTAACACCAACGTTTTACCCATCAATATTTTTAAATAACGCAAATAAATTGTTAAAACTATTAATTATGTTATAACTATGACATAATGTTTTTTAAATTCAAACCCTTTGTGAAAGGACTGTCCATAAATTAGAACCCTTTATAAAAATATTGTTCATATTTTCAGGCCCTTTGACAAAAGTGTTGTCCATAATAGGCCTAATACTTTTGTTATGGAAGTACACAATATGTTGTCAACTCATCCTGATTTTGTTTCTAGCAATATGTTACTCTTTATATGATTGCTTAGCCTACAAACAAAATCATCTTGCTAATGATGTAATAAAGCACTCAACTTTGAGAAAAATACCCGAAAATCCATGATCTGAAATATTTTGCAAGAGGTTGGATTGTAAAGTTTGGTGACAGGGTCTTTAGGTCACAATTCCTTGCTCAATGTTGGTAAAAGAAGGTTTTTGAACACCCAAAATGGACCTGTATTTTAGGTGGTAACACCTTGTTAAAGTACGGATCAACAGGAGCATGTGTTACCTTTTTTTAGCCTTATTTATGCCATTCTATCTGTCATGAATGTCTGATTGACGAGTCTTCTTTTTACATCCCATTGTTTTGACTTTACTTGGGTTGTTTGAAATCTTAACATCTCCATGTATATTCATTGTTAAACAATTGATAGAGATGGAAATACTTTCTCTCTCCTTGAGGGTTAGTGCTTACATTTTGCATGCAAAACATGCATGAAAATCTCATGCAGTGCACACAAATTGCATATGTCATCTACATGCAAGAGCTTCATTACTTTCTATATCCAGGCAATTTTATATTATTCTATTCTAAATCCAATATAAATTGTTTCACAATTTGCTTTGGATATAGTTGAATCATTTAAAGCTCGTGCAATGATAGAGATGATAAAGTGTTAGTGTTTTTTTTTTTTCATAGGTTAAAACCAGTAAAAGATAGATCATGAAGAGCTCTATTTTATTTATTTATGGGAAGAAGCTATTTTAAATTGAAGATGTAATCATTCAGTGTTTATAGTGGTGGATATAAGTAAATAAATTAAATACTATCCAACTGTGTATATTAACCACTTTAATTTAAATTATATAATTATGTTAGTTTATAAATATCTATCAAAATGCCCTGGCCACAAATACT
>ML789385.1:110092-122482 GCA_009831015.1 Picea engelmannii | reverse complement strand
ATGAAGTGAGGGTGGAAGGGAGGAGCATGGAGGGATTCATATCCTTTAAGTGTAATTTAAGGGAGTTGGTGCCCTAAAAACGAGGTTGATGCTTCCTAGGGTTGGTGCCCCAAAGGAGGGGATTGGTGTCTCCTAGAGTTGGTGCTCTAAAAATGATTAGTGTCCTTCACTTTTCTTTATAAAACCTTGTAATTCTTGTTAAATATATTTATATATTTGATTTTGCATACAAGTCATTGTTGAATTATTGTGGTAATCAATAAAATATAAAAAGTAACTGCTAGTTGTTAAAAAAATGGGTAATACCGATTCACCCCCCTCTCTCAGTATTTCAACAATTGGTATCAGAGTGGGTGCCTTCAACAGAGTCTAATAACTGGAATGTAGATCATGAAGATGGATCAACAAGAAGGAATGTCTAACAACAAAGCACCATTTTTCAATGGAGGAGGCTATGATCTATGGAAAATAAGAACAAAAAAATTCATGTTGGCTCTTGGTTTTGATATCTGGAAATCTGTTGTAGATGGTTACACTGCACCAACTGCTCCACGTAAAGACATTGCAAGAAAGAAAATCTGCAATGACAACTCAAGAGAAGTTAATGCAATTCTAGGAGGGTTAACTAATTCTATATGTGTGAAGGTTATGCATTGTAAATCAACCAAAAAATTTGGGACAAGTTAGAGGTTGTTTATGAAGGATATGACAAAGTCAAGGAAGCCAAACTACAGACCTATAGAGCTTAGTTTGAAAATATGAAAATGAAAGAAGAAGAAAATATTGCTAAGTACCTTCATAGGGTATATGAAGTGGTTAATTCAATCAGAGCGACATGAGAAGAAATTACAGATAAACTTATTGTGCAAAAAATACTAAGGTCATTACCTATGAGATATGATGCAAAGATCTCTACAATTGAAGATAGATCTGACCTAAACACACTCATAGCTGATCAGATTCATGGAATTTTTACAACATATGAAATGAGAACAGGGAATGATAAATCATCAAAAAGAGAAACAACTTTTAAAGCATCTAAAACAAAGATGAGTCAGGGGCAAAAGACAAATGACGAGTTATCAACTATATCTGATGAGGAAACTACCAACTTCATAAACAAACTCAAGAAAGGGACAGGGAAATACAAAGGAAAGATTCCTCTAATATGTTTCGACTGTGGAAAAATTGGACACTTTGCCAATAAATGTTCCCATCCTAAGTAGGAAGAAAGTGATGATGAAAGAACCTTCAACAATCAAAAGAAAAGAAACACTAATAATAAAAAGAAGTTCTACAAGAAAAATAAAACGTTCTTCACTCAAGAAGACAATAGTTCATCAGAAGAAAATGAAGAAGACAAGCCAGAGCTTCTATTTATGGGAGTAAAAACTCAAGATGATAATCAGTTAGAAGATGATGAAGAAGTGAACTTTGAAGAAGAAATCCTTAGTATAATTGAAGAACTAAGAAAAACTAAAAAACAAAATAGAGTACTAAGGGAAGATATCTTAAAGATTAAAGAAGCTACTAAATCAAGAGAGAGAGAATTTTCCAAAACCATCAAAGAGTCAGAACAGACCATCAATGACTTGAAGTCCTAGCTCCTGGAAGCTAATAAAATAGAAGAAGTCATTTTACAACAACCTAATGATGAAAAACAAATATGTGAGAAACTAGAAGCTGAGATTAAGCTGCTAAAAAGTGAAATTGAGAAAGTAAAGAAAATATCACAATTTGGAAATAGTTCAAGGATATTGGATGAAATTCTCATTAATCAAAAGTCACTAAATAACAAGACTGGTTTGGGATACACTCAAGATTCAACTTCTACATCACAATGATCTGTCAAGAAACCAATCAGTTACGTAGATGCTCTGAAAAAATCATTTAGAAAATAAGATAATGAGGCAAAGATGATACCATTGAAAACTGTTACACATAAATAGAAATGAATACTCTCCACTGGAGTAAAAGATGACAAAAAAAATTCATCAGGAGAAATACCCCTAAATATTTATTTATTGGATATTGTTACTCTTGCAATAATTTTGGACATAAGGAAGTACACTTCAAATCTTATAGACATTACAATCATAGAAATGTCCAAATATATAAGAACAACAAGTACAATAAAGAAAAGAGAAATTGTTGGCCCTTGGTTATGGAAGTAAGCGAAGATTAAGGGAGAAAAGATGAAATATGAACTGTGCGAACGACACAATGACCGATACTGGGTTGAAGTGAGCAGAAGATAAGAAAAGACGGAGCGAAGTAAGAGAAAGCAAGCCATTGGATGAGGAGATCGAGGAAGACAGATTAATAAGGAAGATGGATCGTGGACAACTCAACAAGAGGAAAAAGCCACCGGTAGATGCTTTGGAGCACCTCGCGGGAAAGAAGGAAAGACAGGCTGGCGAAGCCCTAAAAAGTGGGTCAAGTTGACCTAGGGTTTTACACACCTACGGTTTAGGTATCTAGGGTTTTGACACCTAGGCTTTGGCTTAAGGCTGTCCGTGAGCTATTGTAATGTATAAATAAAGGTCAAGAGGACTTGATATGGGTTCGATTATGGGATGATGAGTGATTTTTGTTATTTCTGAGAGAGAAGTATTGTTTGGAGAGAGAAGTCTGTGTTGTAAGATCTTCAGCTGGGTGCGAAGATCAACACTGCAGTTAGATGCGTAGGAAAAAGAGATAGAGAAAAGAGAGAAGGAGAGAGATCTGCAAGCTAAGAGCACAAATAGAACTATAAGCTTTCACCTAATATATTATAAAGCATAGTTCCGTGGACGTAGCCCTGGGGAGAGGGTGAACCATGCATATCCTGTTGTTGTGTGTGATTGATGATGTGTTCTTTACTTTTCTCCCCTGATGATGCATTAGTATGTTAGATTTGATATATAACTGTGTGAAGTAGGTCTATGTTTGAGATAGAATAATTTGATCTCCATGCGTGATTGCCTTGATCCCACTTGCATTTCCTCTGGTTGTAGACACCTGTGTCCTGCAACCCCCTATTGCTACTTCGAGTGAGACTGCATCTGCTTCGCAGGTGTTGCTGAAAGGGCTAGTAGTTAGGGCTTGTTGGTGCCTTGTTAGAGTTGAACCCTAGGTCTGCCCCTGTGCCAACAAATGGTTCCGTTGCCGGGATCATGATCTTCTTGAGGGAATGTCAAGGTGGTTTCCATCGAAGACAAAGATTTAGAAGTGGATAGAAGAATAGGAAAAGGACTTAGTATAAGCTTAGAATAAGAACCCTAATATTAGCATAGAAGACTGGTTGGGAAGGTATATGTTTACTAATATACACGATATTTTATTTGGAGGAATTCATAAGGAGCTATACGAGTGGCTGGCCAGATTAGCAGACACCCAGTTTGAGATCAGATCTAGACTGCTATGGTTTGGATGTCAGTGCTGATCAAGAAGGTCAAAAGAGTTGATAATGTCATGTCAAGATAAGTAGATCATTGGTTTGATAGTACCATTGGAGGGTATATCACAGAGTTTGCTATTGATAGGGTAGAATCATATAGCCAAGAAGAGAGATATTTCTTTAAAGGACCTAGAGGAAAATTTTTACACTTCTTGAAGTTGAAAATCAAGATGCTATTGCATGAGAAGAACATCTTGAAGATACAATAGTGGGTCAGACTGAAAAGGATAATGTTCAAGAATTCAGACAGTGACAACGACACATAGATCAGACACATGCGTAGTGGGAGGGCCTTTAGAGAAGTTCCTCTGGTGAACTTATTTGAGCAGAGTCATGAACCAACACAAGAAGAAGGGTTCTACAGTGGAGAAGAAGAAGAGTTGTTGAACAAGGAACATTTAGAGTACACTAGCGCAGAAGAAGAGAAGATTGAAGAGCCTCGTTGAGAAGAGTCAGAAACTTCAATAACTGCACAAAATATTGAAGTAAGTACTATTACACCCCATGTTGTTTCAACAACATTAAGTAACCAGAGTAACCTAAGTTATCAGAGCACTCAGAGCACTGGTATAAGTGGTTCAACGCACACTCAGTCAGGAAACCTAGGAAGATCTATGGAAGATGAGATGAGGTTACCTACCTTTAGGGGAGATGGATCTGAAGATCCTGATCAACACTGGTTTCTATGTGAAGTTGTATGGAGTATTAAGAATGTCACTGACGAAGCTGTTAAAGAGATCAGTTTAGTACTACCTTGAGAGACCGCGCACTGAGCTGGAATACGAAAATTGTCCAAGGAATTGCACAGCCTAAACCGCTGAATGAGATCAAGAATGCGTTGGTTGCAGAATTCAAGAAACCCAAGTCAGAGTCACAATGCATTACAGAGTTAAAAGAAATCAAGTAGAGAATAGCTGAACTTGTTTGGGAGTTTGATCAGAGGTTTAAAACCTTAACGGGCCTTCTGACTTTTTAGATCCCAGACGAGCAGAACAAGGAATGGTTCATTGCTGCCCTCTTACCACACATCAGAGTTCTTCTGATGCAACATAAGATTTCTTCGTAGGCTGAGGCACTGGAGATTGCCATGAAGCTAGAATCAGCCCCTATGGGAGAATCCATCTCAGGTATGAGTCAAATTTTAAGTCAGTTAACTAGCTTGTCTCTACAGGTCGAAGATATGAAGAAAGACAAGGGAAAAGATAAAAGAGAAGATATCAGGTGCATTAGATGCAAATCGGAAGGCCATGACAAGGATCACTATCCCCTATTTCACGAGTACTTGGCATTTGGAACTCCAAGGCCTTTGAAACAAGTTACCCTACCTTGGTGTGAGGTATGTAGAAATAGACATCGCCTCGACGAATGCTATTACATGCAAAAATATGTTCAAACATCAACAAATCTGTATTGCACGTTTAGTAAGTAAGTAGGGCATGATGATAGCAATTGTAGGGCCTATGACCTCATGCATGAAAGGTCAAGAGATATATACAAAATTCAAGGCGAAGTACAACAAGAAGGGAACACTATGTAGTATAATTCCCTTGGAAGAGGAAACTTCAACCCTCATGGTGGATTCAGAGGAAGAGGATGAGGAGAAGGTATGTGTCGAGGTAGAGGTTAGATCATTTGTTATAACTGCGCACAACCAGGTCATTTGGCAAGGGACTGTCAGAACCCTTGTACCACTTGCAGTTACTATAATTCATTTGAACATGTCATAGAAGATTGTCCTGCATTGTTAACCAAACTTCAGGAAAGTCGAGGAGGAAAACAACAAGTATAACTAATCACAACAGAACCTTGCGGAACAAATCACAGATTCTTTGTTATCACTAGAGGAGGCGCTGCTATAGGAGAAGACAGGGTGACTCCAGGGAAGACTACAAAACAATCAGGAGTAAGAAAAGATGTAGATAAGACACAAGAGTTTGATCCAAAGAAAGAGAAACAAACATTTGAGGAGGCAAGAAAAGAATTCGGGAGAGACCAAGGTTCTTCATCAAAGACATGATCAGAAGTAAGAGAATGTGGAATGCCTCTGGCATTTGATCAGTCTGCACCACCTCGAGAAGGAAAATAGGTAAGCAGACTCATGGAATTTTTATGCACTTGTATTAATTTGATAAAAGATGAGAGCTTTGTACAAGAGCTACAAAACTTGATCAAACAGTATGAGCTAGGAAAGGTAGATCCCTTACTGAGTAGAGCAGTACATCAAGTATCTAAAAAGAGAAGGACAAATAATGAGCTACATATGAATGCTCAGATCAAAGAATATGATATAGATTATGTGGTCCTCGACTTAGGATCAGAGGTCAATGTCATGATGAAGTAGACCTGGGCACTGATGGGAAAACCTAAGTTGATCTATTCCCCCATCAAGCTTATGATGGCCAATCAACAGGCTGTGAGCCCTTCGAAAGACTGTAACATGTCCTTGTGGACATCGATGGGGTCATAACATTTGTGGACTTAGAGGTGATTGAGATAGTCGATGATAGCTGTCCTTACCCTGTGCTGTTAGGAATTGATTGGGATTACAACAATTCTACTGTTGTTGACTTGAAGAAAAGAAGAATGACGTTTGAAGGAGATGGCCTTAGGGTCATCGAACCTCTGGATCCTGATGAAGGTCCCAGATACACAAAGCCCATCAGAGAAGAGGACCACGCATATGAGCTAGAGAATATATACAAATTGACCGCAAGACAACATAATTACATTAATCCTACAACAGATGGGAATTTAAGATGGAGAAGTGACAACGCATGCTCATCAGACTCATAAGAAGCACTAGAGAACTAACATAACAATATGTATGAATTTTCTATGTGGCGATGTGCTAGATTGACTAGGGAAGTTCGCTGGATCGACACAACAGTAAGTAATTTACCCACGTTTGATGGTTTAAATCACTTAGAAACTTTCTTATTGGAATTTGAAGAAACTGTACCAGTACAACAGAGAGTGTTGACACTGGACGAGGATTTGAAACCTACTCCAACAAGATGGCAGGGAACACATAAAAGGAACATCACGAACTGGATACAATGTTGCACTTTGATGACAACGCGATTTTTCGAACAGGTCGAAGGATGCGAAGTTAGGTACACAGGTCAAAGCTGCCTGAAAGACCATGTGTGAAGATGTGAGGAGGCCTGTAGCTGCATTCCTCAAGAGATGTGGGTGCATAAATTCATCAATAATCTAGACACAATGCTTATCAACTGGTACCTTGAAGTGGAACTGCACCTCACCACTTCATATTGGCAAGGTATGACACAAAAATTCATAGCTACATTCTTGTTTGAAAGTCAGTACCCTATGGTAGATCAAGCATTACAGATTGTAAGACATAAAGTATTTGAGGAGGCACCTCGCCTCCCTTTGGAGCAAGAAGAGGACGAATGGATTGCTCCTCTTCAAAAGTTGTTAGGCTGTTACAATATTAATGCCGATGAAGATGATGATCCTAGGAAGGTGAACATCGCCGAAACAGAAGGGCAGAGAGACATAGTGGGACTAGGAGTTGAACTACCTTTCATTGGACAACCAATTAAAATCAAGAAAGTCAATATTGGAACAGATCAAACACCGAAGCTTGCAAACATTGGAGATTATTGGGATGCTTCCACTATTGACAAGATCACAGAGTTAATGCATGAATATCAAGACTTGTTTCCAACCAAGTTCACTGATATGAAGGGAATTAAAGGGCCGATGGGAGAGATGAACATCCCCTTGAAACCAGATGCAAGGCCAGTCAAACAAAGACCCTACATATTGAACCCTAAATATAAGGAGAAAGTGAAAATTGAACTAGACAGAATGTTGGAAGCAGGAATCATAGAACCTGTTGAAGAGTCATAATGGATTAGCCCTATGGTGGTACAGGGTAAGAAGACTGGATAAATCAAGATCTGCGTAGATCTCAAGAAGATGACTGATGCTTGTTTACATGACCCATTCCCTACACCATTTACTGACAAAAGTGTTAGATAATGTAGGAGGACAAGAGGTATATTATTTTATAGACGACTTTTCAGGATACCATCAGATCAGGATTGCCAAAGAAGATCGCCATAAGATCACATTTTCCACATAATGGGGATCCTACTAGTATACAATGATGCCGTTTGGATTGAAGAATGCACCAACCATCTTTTCTAGGGTGGTGGTCGAAGCGTTCAAGGAGTTTTTACACAAATTTTTGGAAGCATACTTTGATGATTGGATTGCTTTTAGCTTATTGAAAAATCATATTGAATGTTTAAGACTAATGTTGGATAAGTGAAGGCAATGTAAGATTGCCCTGAACCTGAAGAAGTGCATCTTCTTTTCACCCTTTGGAGTGCCGCTAGGCCATATTGTGTGTAAGCATGGATTGCTGGTAGATCCATTTAAGATTTCCATTATAGTTGATTTACCCCCTCCTACTTCAGTCAAATAGCTGCGCACTGCCCCGAGACATACTGGATACTACAGGAAGTTCATTAAAGGCTATGCACAGATCACAACACCCATGGAGAAGCTTTTGAAGAAATATTGTCAGTTTCAATGGACAAAAGAATGTCAGCAGGGCTTCGACACACTGAAATAGAAAATGGTTACTGCGCCTATTCTAGTTTTCCTAGATTGGAGCAAGTAATTTCATGTGCATGTTGATTCATCTTCTATTGCATTGGGAGTAGTGTTAGCACAATCGAGAGCAAGATATATTGACCACCTATTAGCCTTTGCTAGCAGGAAGCTATCAACAACTAAGATAAATTATGCCACCACTGAGAGAGAAGGCTTAGCCATGGTGTATGCACTGCAGAAGTTTTGCCACTACTTGTTGGGAGGAAACTTTAAAATGTTCACTGATCAGTTTGCACTGAAATACCTAGTCAACAAGCCAGTGTTGGGGGGAAGAATATGCAGATGGATTCTGCTATTTCAGGAATATGATTTTGAGATCGTGGTTAATCTAGGGAGAATGAAAAATGAACCTAACCACTTGTCGAGGTTGGAACATGGAGAGGAACCTACTAGCTTGGAGGATACACTGCCGGATGCACAGTTGTTGGCCATTAGAAAGATTGATGATCACTTCGCTGAGATAGTCCAGTTCCTGTCAATAGGAATGGCACCTAGTGAATATACAATCACCCAAAAGAAACAACTAGTAGTGCGTGCTGCAGACTTTTCACTTATAGCTGGACAACTATATAAGATGGGACTTGATGAGATCCTGAGGAGATGTGTCATGGAAGCAGAAAGACCACTAATTTTAGTAGAAGCTCACGAAGGCATCGCAGGAGGACACTACACTGGAAAAGAAAAAACGTAGAAGGTTCTTTGAGCTGGCCTCTGGTGGCCTACTTTACACAGAGATGCTAAAGAATACTACAGAGCCTGCGATGTATGCCAAAGAGTTGGGAAACCGTCCAGAAGAGATGACATGCCATTAGCACCCCAACTAACCTTACAAGCATTTGAGAAATGGGCCATTGACTTTGTGGGACCTACCAACCCACTAGGGAAGCACACAGGAGCCAGATACATCATCACTGCGACAGAGTGTTTGACCAGATGGGCAGAAGAAAAAGAAATCAAGGAATGTAGTGCAACTACAACTGCGTGTTTCATATTTGATGATATCATAACCAGGTTTGGATGCCCAAAGATCCTCATGAGTGATGAAGGTACACATTTTATTAATAAGACTATTGAAGCCTTGACTGCGGAATTTGAGGTTCATCATCAAAAGAGCACACCCTAACATCCACAAGAAAATGGGACCGTTGAAGCATTCAATAAGATCTTGGAGACAACCCTGATGAATATTTGCAGTGTGAACATGCATGACTGGGATTTGAGAGTACCAACAATATTATGGGCCTATAGAACCACTTGTAAGAAGCTGACAATGTAGACCCCCTTTAAGTTGGTTTATGGTCTAGAAGCAGTTGTCCCAATGGAATATTTGGTCCCTAGCTTAAGAATCACAACCTTTATAGATATGGATGACACTGGCACTGTCCAAGAGAGGCTCGCGCAGTTGGTCGAACTAGAGAAAGACCGATTTATTGTAGGATTCCATCAGCAAGTCCAGAAGGAACGAGAAAAGGCCTACCATGACAAGCATATCAAGAAGAAAGTATTTAAGCAAGGAGATCTGGTATTGGTATACAATATCAAGTTCATGAAGCATCCAGGGAAGTTCAAAACACATTGGATGGGGCCGTATGAGGTTGCCTATGTCACGGAAGGGGGAGCTGCGCAATTGAAGACTTTGAATGGAGAATGGAAGGAAGGATTGGTGAAAGGGAGTTGGTTGAAACTGTACTGTGAAAACTAGCTGCCTCACAGCTCTCAGTAAAAATAGAAGAAGAAGGGTCCAGGTACCAGGTGTAGTTTAAACTAGGTACCAGAAAAAGAAAACATAGCCTGCACACAGTGGGGAGGAACAGAGCAGAAAACACAGATTGCGTTGTGCAGTCTGTAGTTGAAGAAAAGAAGAAGGTTCATATCAGAGTGCCTCAGGACGAGTCATAGGTGAGTGTTGGGGGCCTGTTGGCCCTTAGTTCTGGAAGTAAGTGGAGATTAAGGGATAAAAGATGAAATGTGAATTGCCCGGACGACACAGTGACTGATACTGGGTTGAAGTGAGCAGAAGAGCAGAAAAGACAGAGTGAAGTAAGAGAAAGCAAGCTATTGGACGAGGAGATCGAGGAAGACAGATCAACAAGGAAGACATATTGTGGACAACTCAACAAGCAGAAAAAACCACTGGTAGATGATTTGGAGCACCTCGTGGGAAAGAAGGAAACACAGGCTGGCGAAGCCCTGAAAAGTGGGTCACGTTGACCTAGGGTTTTAGACACCTAGGGTTTAGGTATCTAGGGTTTTGACACCTAGACTTCGGCCTAAGGCTGTCGGTGACGTAGATAGAACTGTAAGCTTTCACCTAATATATTATAAATCACATTTCTGTGGACGTAGCCCTAGGGAGAGGGTTAACCACGTATATCCTGTTGTTGTGTGTGATTGATGCTGTGTTCTTTACTTTCCTCCCTTGATGATGCATTAGTATGTTAGATTTGATATATAACTGTGCGAAGTAGGTTTATGTTTGGGATAGAATAATCTGATCTCGATGCGTGATTTCCTTGATCCCACTTGCATTTCCTCTAGTTGTAGACACCTGTGTCATGCAACCCCCTATTTCTACTTCGGGTGAGACTGCATTTGCTTTGTAGGTGTTGCCGAAAGGGCCAACAATTAGGGCTTGTTGGTGTGCTGTTAGAGATGAACCCTAGATCTGCCCCTATGCCAACATAAACTATAACTCATTCTCTCATTTGCAAGACTTAAATAGTGAATGCCAAAAATGCAACAACTATGGTCATAAAAAAAGTGATTGTAGATTGCCAAAATATGATAAAAAGACAAATATTCCCCATAATAAAAAAGAATGGAGGAAAAAACAAACAAAGTGAAATATAATATTATATGTGAGAAATCAAGAGTGTCAGTGGTATATAGACAATGGATGTTCCAAACACATTATTGGAGATCAAAGTAAATTTATCAAGTTAAATAAGAAAGGAAAAGGAAAAGTAACTTTTGGAGATAATATTTCAGCCAAGATACTGGGAAAAGACACTGTTAGTGATCCAAAAAGGATCCAGAGAAGGCTAAGAATAACTCATAACTCACAGAGGCAACTCAGAGCGCTCATAATGGCTCCAACAGAGATAGAAAGGAAAAAATTCAAGGTTCCCAACACTCATTGAAAACAACATCACCGTGAAGAGTGTGTCACAATTTTTCTAACAGTGCAAACAACTCGTCAAATAGAGTTACAGTTTGAAAGATATTCACAGTCAAAGTTGCGGTCAAACAGGGCTAGTGAAGAGGGGACCACATCATCATCCGTACTGCTGATGTTAGTAGCTGACATGGTAGAGTGACATCATCATATGGGCTACTGACATCATCATTCCACATGGTAGTACCAGAGGCTGCCATGTGTCTCCCACCAATGGGATTTTTAGGGGTCAATGTGGACCAGTAGAAAAGTTCCATGTGGCACCTCGAGGCGACGCCACCTGACACCACCTAGGAAGCACCATGTGTTAGGTACGGGTTGACAGGATGATGACATCAACAAACATATGGGATAATCAATGGGTGCCACATGGCGCAATCAACGGGCGACACATGGCATCCCCGAAACGCCCAATATTAACCTGTGAACGAATTTCGAATTTAAAAAAATGGCGGGTCCGCAAAATCTGGCAGACCACTTGAATTTTAACGATAGGTTGGAAGGAATTCTAGAATCTTCTAAAGTTAGCAAGAATCATATATTGCGATGTATATATATATACAAAAAACACACCAAAATGGAGTCCGGTGGGATTCGACCCCGAAACCTCCCCAGATGCCCAAGCTTTAACAACTCTGCCCATAACCAATGCGCCACGAGTACCGCTTGGTATATCCGCCTGTGGTTATTACTTAAAAGGTGCAATCTACCTAGAGCTGAGGAGAAGAGGCACAGACCGTAGGGACCTGCAGTATGGATTTCGAGACAAAACTATGATCATTGCAGGTTGCAGAGGGCACATAAATCGAGACATAATTCTTCTTTGGCCTGGGAGTGCTAGAGTCGGATCAGAGCGTGAAGACATCCATTTTTGGGTAATTCGACGCCACAAATTCAATGGTGGTGTCTATTTTCTTATCCAAGCATTATTTCTGCAGCTTGATTTCAGAATGAGGTATATTTATGTATTTGCCAAATTCTTTTGTTGAGTTAATGAAAGAGCCTACCCATTTGAGAGAAGGACCCATAGACATATTCCACCAGGGACAAAATCCGTTATCAATTTTTTTTTGTTAAGATTTGATGCTTATATCTCTTCATTTTTAATTTTTCCCTTCTTTAATGGTGC
>ML789385.1:53349-71260 GCA_009831015.1 Picea engelmannii | reverse complement strand
ACTTAGATGATATATTGGTATTTAGTCGAACATTGGAAGATCATATAATGCATGTTGGAAAAGTATTTGAACTTTTGAAAAGGGAGAAGTTGTATGTAAAGTTGTCTAAATGTGAATTTGGAAAAACCTCTCTAATGTACCTGTGTTATATTGTAGGGAATGGTCAAATGAAGATAGATCCCTCAAAGGTTGAAGTCATCGTGAATTGGCCCAAGCCAAACACTGCCACAAAAGTTAGGAGCTTCTTAGGGGTAGTACAACACTAGAGGAAATTCATTGCCAATTTATCTTTCATAGCAACTCCTTTGCATGCATTAACAAGTGTGAAACAAGTCTTTCAATGGGGAGGCAAACAACATAAATCCTTTGAGAAATTAAAAAAGAAAATAAGTAGTGCACCAGTGTTGGCTCTGCCGGATCCACAACAACCATTTGAGATACAAACTTATGCCAACAGATATGCCATGGGAGAAGTCTTGATGCAATGAGGTGAACCTATTTGTTATCATTATGAGAATTTTATTCAAGCAATAATTAACTATCCAAGATATGATGAGGAATTGTCTTCTTTGGTACAAAGTGTAAAAAAATGGAAGCATTACTTAATGGGAAGGAGACAATAATTCATACAGATCATCAACCATTACAATATTTGCAATCACAAACCAAGATACATTAGTCATGACACTTTAGGTGGATGGGTTTCTTACAATAATGTCATTTAGTAATTAAGTATAATAAGGGCATTCATAACAAGGTTGCATATATGTTGTCAAGACCAATAGTCAATGCATCTATAATATAAAAACATGATTTGTTAGCTCATGAAAGTTTTATTGAACAATATGTCAGAAATAATGATTTTAGAGATGTATGTGAAGCACTCATTCATGGCAATCTACATGAAGAATTGGATTGTCATGTGCATGATAATTTATTATATCATATTGGAAAGCTTTGTATACCTAGGGATGAAAGAGCAAGTGTAATAAGAGAAGCCCATACATCGTTCAATTCTGGTCACTTCGGGGTAGGAAAGATAATAGCATAATTGAAAAGATATTGTTATTGGCCTCGAATGAATGAAACAATTTCCAAGTATGAAAAATGGCGTGTTTTGTGTGCCACAAGTAATCCTAGCAACACAAATTTGGGGTTATATACACCACTTCCAGTACCTTCTCAACCATAGGAAAGCGTGTCCATGGATTTTGTAGGGGGTTTTTCGATGTCCATAATAGGTCATGATTATTTATATGTCGTCATGGATAGGTTCAGTAATATGTGTATCTTAATGCCTTGCAATAAGCAAGTCACAACTGAACAAACAACACAATTGTTCTTTGCAAATGTTTGGGTTCATTTTGGGCTGCCTACATCTAATGTATCTGATCAAGATTCTCAGTTCTCGGGGAAATTTTGGTCTAGTTTGTGGGAGTTAATGGACACTAAGATAAAGAAGAGCATGAATTTTCATCCACAAACAAATGGTCAGACATAGGTGGTAAAAAGGACAGTGGTACATTTTCTTCGAGGATATTGCAGTAAACATCCTAAGTTATGGGATGAACATTTGCACTATGTTCAACATGCCTATAATCGTGCCATGAATTCTTCTACTCAAAGATCGCCTTTTGAAACATGTTTGGGATACTTTCCTAATTCACCCATGGATTTTGATTTAGTAAAAGTGAGCAAAGAGGATGGAAAATATGATGTTGACAAAGTTAAGATGTTCATTCAAAGGATCTAACAGGTAGATCAGACAATATAGAACCAATTAGAGAAGATCCAAGCCAAGTACAAGGCGATGCATGATAAACATCAGGTTTATCATTAGTTCCAAGTTGGTGATAAAGTATGGTTACATATCAGCAAGGACAGAATGAAAGGTGAAGGTAAAAATCTCAAACCAATTCGGTATGGTCCATTTAAGATTCTAGAGAAGATTGGTACTAACGCCTTTCATTTAGATCTGCTATCTTATATGCAAATGTATTCAGTAGTGAATGTTGAGAATTTGAAACTTTATGAGTCTCCTATGATTATGGATAAAGATGAAGGTGTTCAGGTTCTGACAATTGATGATTTTTCTCCTGAGTACTTAGATGAGCTACAAGAAGATGTTATCCTAGAAAAAAGAATCAGGACTTCGCAACGAGGTGATGTGGTGTATCTTTGAGTTGGCCTTAAAGGGATAAAACCAAGCAAAGCAAGATGGATCGATATTGGAAAAGTGAGGGAACTTTATCCTCACTTATTTTCTTGGTAATCCAAAATTCTAGTGGTCCAAAAGGATTCTAGTGGGGAGGAATGATCCAGGTGGATCTAAGAATGCTAAAAATTTGTTCGACTCAAATGAAA
Source organism: Picea engelmannii (assembly GCA_009831015.1). Taxonomy (NCBI): domain Eukaryota; kingdom Viridiplantae; phylum Streptophyta; class Pinopsida; order Pinales; family Pinaceae; genus Picea; species Picea engelmannii. The sequence continues at coordinate 68,896 of ML789385.1, read as the reverse complement.
ATGAAAATGACCCCATTGTGTAGAGTTCGACTAGAGCTTTCCAACGACGCATAAATCGCCTTAAACAAGTGCCATATGAAGAAGTTATGGTGTTCTGAAGATTTTGACCAACAAGGAAAAAGTCAAACAAGGAAGGACACGTGGAAATCCCAGAGGCTGCCACATGGAAATCCATACAACTGACAGAGTACATGGTGATGTCATGATGATGTCAGCATGATGATGTGGAAACATGAGAAGATGACACATGTCACTCATTTTTATCATTTTCGGCACCAAGTTGGACCAGTAAAAAGTTGCCATGTGTCATCCATACAACAATTAAAAGGGTAATATGTGGCAGGTCATGTAGTGACTGTTGGACATATTGTCATTGATATGTTGTCATTGATGTCAACAATCATGATAAGTTGTTATGATGGAAACATGAATCAATAATGAACAATTATACAATTGGCATTAGTGTCAATATGACCAATAAGGTCTGTCCATATGTAATGAAGAGTCAATGATGGAAAGAGAATGCAATAGAGAAGCAAGGTTAATATCATGAGGAAAAGTATACTAAATATTTACAAAATAAAATCACCTTAAGGCTGAAGCAATTCATGATTATTGTTGATCACGATAGGATCAACAATGATCCTATGATCAAAGCTCAAGAGAGAGAGCATTGCAGAAATCCCACAGGAGAAAAGCTTATTGAACAAGGGAAAACCTTTATAAAAGATCAAGCAACAAAAGCCATTCATCCAGAATTCGTATATAAACCCGACCATTGGATCATAGAGGAAACCTGTGTAAATAAGGAAAAAGGGAAGTAAGAAGAATTAGATCTCAACTGAAAGATATGAAGCAGGAGATTTGGAAGATATCTTAGTCGTTGGATTAAATTTGAGTAGAACAACAGTTGAACCCGACGCTGACTACTCTGTAGAAAATAATCCCAGAACGGGTAAGATTACCTCAAGGTCGATGTTCCAAAGATAACATGAGCCTTCCGATCCGAGAAATATTTCGGGAGTCATATTGACCGTTCGATCTATATAAAGTGGAGGGATAGGATAAGCAAAGACGAAGGCCCGAGCCTCGAATTCCCGAAGTAAATGAGGACCATCAGATCTGAAGAATACATGATGATCGTTGGATCAGGATAATGGTCAACTTCGATGAGAATGGGTTGAGAACATGTAAATTCACCTGAAGGCCAAAGTTCTAAAGTCACGAAGTGAAAACACGTAGCACACACATTAGGAGATCCACGTCAATAAGGACACATGGCACAATCAAATGGTGACAAGTGTTAATGTGCTATTAACATTTCAGCTATGCGTAAGTCACAAATCTAAGTGACACGTGGTAGCCACTTAGCCAGTGCCAAGTCAACAATGACATCAACAAGTTACATCACTTCAGGAGTATGTACTTTGGGGGAAACCAGTTTCTAACACCAGTAATTGCCCGAAGCGTGGAAGGCCGATGTTAACGCTAACCGTTGATCTAATTCGGGAGCATTCTCAATGGATGATCAAGCATAGTGGAAGGATAGCATAAGTGGAGGTATTAACTGACAGCAAGTGGTCACCACCACTTTAAGACTTATTTGGTAGGTAATCACTTCAGAGGAATTTCTACTCCAGAGTCCTCGAAGTTGCAAAGGACGAAGTTCCAAAGTAAATGAGAATCGTCCATCTCATCGCAACATTAAAATGTGATCATTGATTATGATAAGTGATCAAGCACTCGCTTGGTCTAGTGCCTGGTCACCAACTGCGGTCGTATGGAATAAAGAAATAAGGGTAAAATAAGAGGCAACGCTTAAATTAATAAGCCCATGGTTTTGCGCATATGGTCACATGTAAATGGTTTGAAGGAAGCGCCTCTGCAGAACTCAATTTCTGGAATATTTGGAGAGACATGGAATCGAGATAAAAATAAATCAATCCATACCTGTGATCGATTTACGAAAATCACTCTCACTAAGTTAAAAGAATTAACAATAACGTTTGAATAATAAATAGTGATTTTTGTTAATGTTAAAATGAAGAGGTGTGATGGTCCAAACAAAGGGACACAATGTTTCATAGCTCACACCAGTTGGAAGAGTATATAAACGAGAAAGAGTGGTCAGAAGAAAGTGTCTTTGCGGTCCAGATCAGAAGATCAAAACAAACAACGGAGTCCAAGAAGAAGAACTGTTGATTCTAATGAAGTGAGGGTGGAAGGGAGGAGCATGGAGGGATTTGTATCCTTTAAGTGTAATTTAAGGGAGTTGGTGCTTCCTAGGTTTGGTGCCCTAAAAATGAGGTTGATGCTTCCTAGGGTTGGTGCCCTGAAGGAGGGGATTGGTGTCTCCTAGAGTTGGTGCTCTAAAAATTATTAGTGTCCTTCACTATTCTTTATAAAATCTTGTAATTTTTGTTAAATATATTTATATATTTGATTTTGCATACAAGTCATTGTTGATTTATTGTGGTAATCAATAAATTATAAAAAGTAACTGCTAGTTGTTAAAAAAATGGGTAATACCGATTCATCCCCCCTCTCAGTATTTCAACAATTGGTATCATAGTGGGTGCCTTCAACATATTCTAATAACTGGAAGGTAGATCATGAAGATAGATCAACAAGAAGGAATGTCTAACAACAAAGCACCATTGTTCAATGGAGGAGGCTATGATCTATGGAAAATAAGAATAAAAAAATTCATGTTGGCTCTTGGTTTTGATATCTGGAAATCTATTGTAGATGGTTACACTGCACCAATTGCTCCACGTAAAGACGTTGTAGGAAAGAAAATCTGCAATGACAACTCAAGAGAAGTTAATGCAATTCTAGGAGGGTTAACTAATTCTATATGTGTGAAGGTTATGCATTGTAAATCAACCAAAAAATTTGGGACAAGTTGGAGGTTGTTTATGAAGGATATGACAAAGTCAAGGAAGCCAAAGTACAAACCTATAGAACTTAGTTTGAAAATATGAAAATGAAAGAAGAATAAAATATTGCTAAGTGCCTTCATAGGGTAGATGAAGTGGTTAATTCAATTAGAGCGACATGAGAAGAAATTACAGATAAACTTATTGTGCAAAAAATACTAAGGTCATTACCTATGAGATATGATGCAAAGATCTCTACAATTGAAGATAGATCTGACCTAAACACACTCACAGTTGATCAGATTCATGGAATTTTTACAACATATGAAATGAGAACAGGGAATGATAAATCATCAAAAAGAGAAACAACTTTTAAAGCATCTAAAACAAAGATGAGTCAGGGGCAAAAGACAAATGATGAGTTATCAACTATATCTGATGAGGAAACTACCAACTTCATAAAGAAACTCAAGAAAGGGACAGGGAAATACAAAGGAAAGATTCCTCTAATATGTTTCGACTGTGGAAAAATTGGACACTTTGCCAAGAAATGTCCCCATCCTAAGCAGGAAGAAAGTGATGACGAAAGAACCTTCAACAATCAAAAGAAAAGAAAAACTAATAATAAAAAGAAGTTCTACAAGAAAAATAAAACGTTCTTCACTCAAGAAGACAATAGTTCATCAAAAGAAAATGAAGAAGACAAGCCAAAGATTCTATTTATGGGAGTAAAAACTCAAGATGATAATCAGTCAGAAGATGAAGAAGAAGTGAACTTCGAAGAAGAAATCCTTAGTATAATTGAAGAACTAAGAAAAACTAAAAAACAAAATAGAGTACTAAGGGAAGAGATCTTAAAGATTAAAGAAGCTACTAAATCAAGAGAGAGAGAATTTTCCAAAACCATCAAAGAGTCAGAATAGACCATCAATGACTTGAAGTCCTAGCTCCTGGAAGCTAATAAAATAGAAGAAGTCATTTTACAACAACTTAATGATGAAAAAAAAAAATGTGAGAAACTAGAAGCTGAGATTAAGCTGTTGAAAAGTGAAATTGAGAAAGTAAAGAAAAGATCACAATTTGGAAATAGTTCAAGGATCTTGGATGAAATTCTCATTAATCAAAGGTCACTAAATAACAAGACTAGTTTGGGATACACTCAAGATTCAACTTCTACATCACAATGATCTGTCAGGAAACCAATCAGTTACGTAGATGCTTTGAAAAAATCATTTAGAAAATAAGATAATGAGGCAAAGATGATACTATTGAAAATTGTTACACATAAATATAAATGAATACTCTCCATTGGAGTAAAAGATGACAAAACAAATTCATCAAGAGAAATACCCCTAAATATTTATTTATTGGATATTGTTACTCTTGCAATAATTTTGGACACAAGGAAGTACACTTCAAATCTTATAGACATTACAATCATAGAAATGTCCAAAAATATAAGAACAACAAGTATAATAAAGAAAAGAGAAATTGTTGGCCCTTGGTTCTGGAAGTAAGCGAAGATTAAGGGAGAAAATATGAAATACGAACTGTGCGGAGGACACAATGACTGATACTGGATTGAAGTGAGCAGAAGAGCAGAAAAGACGGAGCGAAGTAAGAGAAAGCAAGCCATTGGATGAGGAGACTGAGGAAGACAGATTAATAAGGAAGATGGATCGTGGACAACTCAACAAGCGGAAAAAGCCACCGGTAGATGCTTTGGAGCACCTCGCGGGAAAGAAGGAAAGATAGGTTGGCGAAGCGTTGAAAAGTGGGTCAAGTTGACCTAGGGTTTAGGTATCTAGGGTTTTGAAACCTAGGCTTCGGCCTAAGGCTGTCCGTGAGCTATTGTAATGTATAAATAAAGGTCAAGAGGACCTGATATGGGTTCGATTATAGGATGATGAGTGATTTTTTTTATTTCTGAGAGAGAAGTATTGTGTGGAGAGAGAAGTCTGTATTGTAAGATCTTCAGCTGGGTGAAAAGATCAACACTGTAGCTAGGTGCACAGGAAAAAGAGATAGAGAAAAGAGAGAAGGAGAGAGATCTGCAAGCTAAGAGCACAAATAGAACTATAAGATTTCACCTAATATATTATAAAGCACAGTTCTGTGGACGTAGCCCTGGGGAGAGGGTGAACCATGCATATCCTGTTGTTGTGTGTGATTGATGATGTGTTCTTTACTTTCCTCCCTTGATGATGCATTAGTATGTTAGATTTGATATATAACTGTGTGAAGTAGGTCTATGTTTTGGATAGAATAATCTGATCTCCATGCGTGATTGCCTTGATCCCACTTTCATTTCCTCTGGTTGTAGACACCTGTGTCCTGCAACCCCCTATTGCTACTTCGAGTGAGACTGCATATGCTTCACAAGTGTTGTCGAAAGGGCTAGTAGTTAGGGCTTGTTGATGCCCTGTTAGAGTTGAACCCTGGGTCTGCCCTTGTGCCAAAAAATGGTTCCGTTGCCGGGACTGGGATCTTCTTGAGGGAATGTCAAGGTGGTTTCCATCGAAGACAAAGATTCAGAAGTGGATAGAAGAATAGGAAAAGGACTTAGCAGAATCTCAGAATAAGAACGCTAATATTAGCATAGAAGACTGGTTGGGAAGGTATATGTTTACTGATATACATGATATTTTATTTGGAGGAATTCATAAGGAGCTATACGAGTGGCTGGCCAGATTAGCAAACACCCAGTTTGAGATCAGATCTAGACTACTATGGTTTGGATGTCAGCGCTGATCAAGAAGGTCAAAAGAGTTGATAATGTTATGTCAAGATAAGTAGATCACTGGTTGGATAGTAACATTGGAGGGTATATCACAGAGTTTGCTATTGATAGGGTAGAATCATATAGCCAAGCAAAGACATATTTCTTTAAAGGACCTAGAGGAAAATTTTTACACTTCTTGAAGTTGAAAATCAAGATGCTATTGCATGAGAAAAACATCTTGAAGATACAGTAGTGGGTCATACTGAAAAGGATAATGTTCAAGAATTCAGACAGTGACAACGACACAAAGATCAAACACACGCATAGTGGGAGGGCCTTTAGAGAAGTTCCTCTGGTGAACTTATTCGAGCAGAGTCACGAACCAACACAAGAAGAAGGGTTCTACAGTGGAGAAGAAGAAGAGTTGTTGAACAAGGAACATTCAAAGTACGCTAGCTCAGAAGAAGAGAATACTGAAGAGCCTCGTTGAGAAGAGTCAGAAACTTCAATAACTGCGCAGAATGTTGAAGTAAGTGCTATTACACCCCATGTTGTTTCAACAACATTAAGTAACCAGAGTAACCTAAGTTATCAGAGCACTCAGAGCACTCAGAGCACTGGTATAAGTGGTTCAGCGCACACTCAGTCAAGAAACCTAGGAAGATCTATGGCAGATGAGATGAGGTTACCCACCTTTAGGGGAGATGGATCTGAAGATCCTGATCAACACTGGTTTCTATGTGAAGTTGTATGGAGTATTAAGAATGTCATTGACGAAGCTGTTAAAGGAGCTCAGTTTAGTACTACCTTGAGAGACCACGCACTGAGATGGAATATGGAAATTGTCCAAGGAATTGCACAGCCTAAACCACTGAATGAGATCAAGAATGTGTTGGTTGCAGAATTCAAGAAACCCAAGTCAGAGTCACAATGCATTACAGAGTTAAAAGAAATCAAGTAGAGAATAGATGAACTTGTTTGGGAGTTTGATCAGAGGTTTAAAACCTTAACGGGCCTTCTAACTTTTCAGATCCTAGACGAGCAGAACAAGGAATGGTTCATTGCTACCCTCTTACCACACATCAGAGTTCCTCTGATGCAACATAAGATTTCTTCGCAGGCTGATGAATTGGAGATTGCCATGAAGCTAGAATCATCCCCTATGGGAGAATCCATCTCAGGTATGAGTCAAATTTTAAGTCAGTTAACTAGCTTGTCTCTGTAGGTCGAAGATATGAAGAAAGACAAGGGAAACGATAAAAGAGAAGATATCTAGTGTATTAGATGCAAATTAGAAGGCCATGATAAGGATCACTATCCCCTATTTCACGAGTACTTGGCATCTAGGACTTCGATCCCTTTGAAACAAGTTACCCTACCTTGGTGTGAGGTATGTAGAAACAGACATAACCTCGACGAATGCTATTACATGCAAAAATATGTTCAAACACCCACAAATCTGTATTGCACGTTCAGTAAGTAAGTAGGGCATGATGATAGAAATTGTAGGGCCTATGACCTCATGCATGAAAGGTCAAGAGATATATACAAAATTCAAGGCGAAGTACAACAAGAAGGGAACACTATGTAGTATAATTCCCCTGGAAGAGGAAACTTCAACCCTCATGGTGGATTCAGAGGAAGAGGATGAGGAGAAGGTATGGGTCGAGGTAGAGGTAAGATCATTTGTTATAACTGTGCACAACCAGGTCATTTTGCAAGGGACTGTCAGAACCCTTGTACCACTTGCAGTTACTGTAATTCATTTGAACATGTCATAGAAGATTGTCCTACATTGTTAACCAAACTTTAGGAAAGTCGAGGAGGAAAACAACAAGTACAACTAATCATAGCAGAACCTTGCAGAACAGATCACAGATTCTTTGTTATCACTAGAGGAGGTGCTTCTATAGGAGAAGACAGGGTGACTCCAAGGAAGAATACAGAACAATCAGGAGTCAGAAAAGCTACGTACAAGACACAAGAGTTTGATCCAAAGAAAGAGAAACATACATTTGAGGAGGCAAGAAAAGAATTCGGGAGAGACCAGGGTTCTTCATCAAAGACATGATCATAAGTAAGAGAATGTGGAATGCCTCTGGCATTTGATCAGTCTACACCACCCCGAGAAGGAAAATAGGTAAGCAGACTCATGGAATTTTTATGCACTTGTATTAATTTGATAAAAGATGAGAGCGTTGTACAAGAGCTACAAAACTTGATCAAACAATATGAGCTAGGAAAGGTAGATCCCTTACTGAGTAGAGCAATACATCAAGTATCTAAAAAGAGAAGGACAAATAATGAGCTACATATGAATGCTCAGATCAAAGAATATGATATAGATTATGTGGTCCTCGACTTAGAATCGAAGGTCAATATCATGATGAAGTAGACCTGGGCACTGATGGGAAAACCTAAGTTGATCTATTCCCCCATCAGGCTTATGATGGCCAATCAACAAGCTGTGAGCCCCTTCGAAAGACTGGAACATGTCCTTGTGGACATCGATGGGGTCATAACATTTGTGGACTTAGAGGTGATTGAGATAGTCGATGATAGCTGTCCTTACCCTGCGCTATTAGGAATTGATTGGGCTTGCAACAATTCTACTATTGTTGACTTGAAGAAAAGAAGAATGATGTTTGAAGGAGATGGCCTTAGGGTCATCGAACCTATGGATCCTGATGAAGGTCCCAGATACACAAAGCCCATCAGAGAAGAGGACCACACGTATGAGCTAGAGAATATATACAAATTGACCGCAAGACAACATAATTACATTAATCCTACAACAGATGGGAATTTAAGATGGAGAAGTGACAACGCATGCTCATCAGACTCACAAGAAGCACTAGAGAACTAACAGAACAAGATGTATGAATTTTCTATGCGGCGATGTGCTAGATTGACCAGAGAAGTTTGCTGGATTGGCACAATAGTAAGTAATTTACCCACGTTTGATGGTTTAAATCACTTAGAAACTTTCTTATTGGAATTTGAAGAAACTGTACCAATACAATAGAGAGTGTTGGCACTAGATGAGGCTTTGAAAGCTACTCCAACAAGATGGTGGGGAACACATAAAAGGAACATCGTGAACTGGATACAATGTTGCACTTTGACGACAACGCAATTTTTCAAACAAGTCGAAGGATGCGAAGTTAGGTACATAGGTCAAAGCTGCCCGAAAGACCATGTGTGAAGCTGCGAGGAGGCCTGGAGCTGCATTCCTCAAGAGATGTGGGTGCATAAATTCATCAATACTGTAGACACAACGCTTATCAACTGGTACCTTGAAGTGGAACTGTGCCTCACCACTGCATATTGGTAAGGTACGACATACAAATTCATATCTACATTCTTGTTTGAAAGTTAATACCCTATGGTAGATCAAGCATTACAGATTGTAAGACATAAAGTATTTGAGGAGGCACCTCACCTCCCTTTGGAGCAAGAAGAGGACGAATGGATTGCGCCTCTTCAAAAGTTGTAAGGCTGTTACAATATCAATGCTGATGAAGATGATGATCCTAGGAAGGTGAACATCGCCGAAACAGAAGGACAGAGAGACATAGCGAGACTAGGAGTTGAACTACCTTTCATTGGACAACCAATTAAAATCAAGAAAGTCAATATTGGAACAGATCAAACACCGAAGCTTGCAAACGTTGGAGATTATTGGGATGTTGCCGCTATTGACAAGATCACAGAGTTACTGCATGAATATCAAGACTTGTTTCCAACCAAGTTCACTGATATGAAGGGAATTAAAGGGCCCATGGGAGAGATGAACATTCCCTTGAAACTAGATGCAAGGCTAGTCAAACAGAGACCCTACAGATTGAACCCTAAATATAAGGAGAAAGTGAAGATTGAACTAGACAGAATGCTGGAAGTAGGAATCATAAAACCCATTGAAGAGTCATAATGGATTAGCCCTATGGTGGTACAGGATAAGAAGACCGGAGAAATCAAGATCTACGTAGATCTCAGGAAGATGAATGATGCATGTTTACATGACCCATTCCCTACACCATTTACTGACAAAGTGTTAGATAATGTAGGAGGACAAGAGGTATATTCTTTTATAGACGACTTTTCGGGATACCATCAGATCAAGATTGCCAAAGAAGATCACCATAAGATCACATTTGCCACATAATGAGGATCCTACTAGTATACAATGATGCCATTTGGATTGAAGAATGCACCAACCATCTTTTCTAGGGTGGTGGTCGAAGCTTTCAAGGAGTTTTTACACAAATTTCTGGAAGCATACTTTGATGATTGGATTGTTTTTAGCTTATTGAAAAATCATATTGAATGTTTAAGATTAATGTTGAATAAGTGCAGGCAATGTCAGATTTCCCTGAACCTGAAGAAGTGCATCTTCTTTTCACCCTTTGGAGTGTTGCTAGGCCATATTGTGTGTAAGCAGGGATTGCTGGTAGATCCATTTAAGATTTCCATTATAGTTGATTTACCCCCTCCTACTTCAGTCAAATAGCTGTGCACTACCCCAGGACATACTGGATACTACAGGAAGTTCATTAAAGTCTATGCACAGATCACAACACCCATGGAGAAGCTTTTGAAGAAATATTGTCAGTTTCAATGGATGAAAGAATGTCAACAAAGCTTCGACACACTGAAACAGAAAATGATTATTGCGCCTATTATAGTTTTCCTAGATTGGAGCAAGGAATTTCATGTGCATGTTGATTCATCTTCTATTGCATTGGGAGAAATGTTAGCACAACTGAGAGCAGAAGATATTGACCACATATTAGCCTTTGCTAGCAGGAAGCTATCAACAACTGGGATAAATTACACCACCACTAAGAGAGAAGGCTTAGCCATGGTGTATGCGCTGCAGAAGTTTTGCCACTACTTGTTGGGAGAAAACTTTAAAATGTTCACTGATCAATTTGCGCTGAAATACCTAGTCAACAAGACAGTGTTGGGGGGAAGAATATGCAGATGGCTTATGCTATTTCAGGAATATGATTTTGAGATCGTGGTTAATCCAGGGAGAATAAAAAAGGGACCTAACCACTTGTCAAGGTTGGAACATGGAGAGGAACCTACTAGCTTGGAGGATACATTGCCAGATGCACAGTTGTTGGCCATTAGAAAGATTGATGATCACTTCACTGAGATAGTCTAGTTCCTGTCAACAGGAATGGCACCTAGTGAATATAAAATCACCCAGAAGAAACAACTAGTAGTGCACGTTGCAGACTTTTCACTTATAGCTAGACAACTATATAATATGGGACTTGATGAGATCCCGAGGAGATGTGTCATGGAAGTAGAAAGACCACTAATTTTAGCAGAAGCTAACAAAGGCATCGCAGGAGGACACTACGCTGGAAAAGAAAAAATGCAGAAGGTTCTTTGAGCTGGCCTCTGGTGGCCTACTTTACACAGAGATGTTAAAGAATACTACAAAGCCTGCGATGTATGCCAAAGAGTTGGGAAACCGTCCAGAAGAGATGACATGCCATTAACACCCCAACTAACCTTACAAACATTTGAGAAATGGGCCATTGACTTCGTGGGACCTACCAACCCACTAGGGAAGCACACAGGAGCCAGATACATCATCACTGCGACAGAGTATTTGACCAAATGGGTAGAAGAAAAAGAAATCAAGGACTGTAGTGCAACTACCACTGCGTGTTTCATATTTGATGATATCATAACCAGGTTTGGATGCCCAAATATCCTCATGAGTGATCAAGGTACACATTTTATTAATAAGACTATTGAAGCCTTGTCTGCGGAATTTGAAGTTAATCATCAAAAGAGCACACCCTAACATACACAAGCAAATGGGACCATTGAAGCATTCAATAAGATCTTGGAGACAACGCTCATGAAGATTTGCAGTGTGAACATGGATGACTGGGATTTGAGAGTACCAACAATATTATGGGCCTATAGAACCACTTGTAAGAAGCTGACAATGCAGACCCCCTTTAAGGTGGTTTATGGTCTAGAAGCAATTGTCTCAATGGAATATTTGGTCCCTAGCTTAAGAATCACAACCTTTACAGATATGTATGACACTGGCACTGTCCAAGAGAGGCTCGCGCAGTTGGTCGAACTAGAGAAAGACCGATTTATTGCAGGATTCCATAAGCAAGTCCAGAAGGAACAAGAAAAGACCTACCATGACAAGCATATCAAGAAGAAATCATTTAAGCAAGGAGATCTGGTATTGGTATACAATAGAAAGTTCATGAAGCATCCAGGGAAGTTCAAAACACATTGGATGGGGCTGTATGAGGTTGCCTATGTCACGGAAGGAGGAGCTGCGCAATTGAAGACTTTGAATGGAGAATGGAAGGAAGGATTGGTGAAAGGGAGCTGGTTGAAACTGTACTATGAAAACCAGCTGCCTCACAACTCTCGGTAAAAACAGAAGAAGAAGGGTCTAGGTACCAGGTGCAGTTGAAACTAGGTACCAGACAAAGAAAATATAGCCTGCACACAGTGGGGAGGAACAGAGAAGAAAGCACAGACTGCACTGTGCAGTCTGCAGTTGAAGAAAAGTAGAAGGTTCATATCAGAGTGCCTCAGGACGAGTCATAGGTGAGTGTTGGGGGCCTGTTGGCCCTTAGTTTTGGAGGTAAGCGGAGATTAAGGGATAAAAGATGAAATGCGAACTGTGCGGACGACACAGTGACTGATACTAGGTCGAAGTGAGCAGAAGAGTAGAAAAGACGGAGCAAAGTAAGAGAAAGCAAGATGTTGGACGAGGAGATCGAGGAAGATAGATTAACAAGGAAGATGGATTGTGGACAACTCAACAAGTAGAAAAAACCACCGGTAGATGATTTGGAGCACCTCGTGGGAAAGAAGGAAAGACAGGCTGGCGAAGCCCTGAAAAGTGGGTCATGTTGACCTAGGGTTTTAGACACCTAGGGTTTAAGTATCTAGGGTTTTGACACCTAGAATTTGGCCTAAGGATGTCGGTGACGTAGATAGAACTGTAAGCTTTCACCTAATATATTATAAATCACATTTCTGTGGATGTAGCCCTAGGGAGAGGGTTAACCACGTATATCCTATTGTTGTGTGTGATTGATGCCGTGTTCTTTACTTTTCTCCCCTGATAATGCATTAATATGTTAGATTTGATATATAACTATGCGAAGTAGGTTTATGTTTGGGATAGAATAATCTGATCTCGATGCGTGATTTCCTTGATCCCACTTGCATTTCCTCTAGTTGTAGACACCTGTGTCATGCAACCCCCTATTGCTACTTCGGGTGAGACTGCATCTGCTTTCTAGGTGTTGCCAAAAGGGCCAACAGTTAGGGCTTGTTGGTGTGATGTTAGAGCTGAACCCTAGGTCTGCCCCTGTGCCAACATAAACTATAACTCATTCTCTCATTTGCAAGACTTCAATAGTGAATGCCAAAAATGCAACAACTATGGTCATAAAACAAGTGATTGTAGATTGCCAAAATATGATAAAAAGACAAATATTCCCCATAATAAAAAAGAATGGAGGAAAAAACAAACAAAGTGAAATATAGTATTATATGTGAGAAATCAAGAGTGTCAGTGGTATATAGACAGTGGATGTTCCAAACACATGACTGGAGATCAAATTAAATTTCTCAAGTTAAATAAGAAAGGAAAAGGAAAAGTAACTTTTGGAGATAATATTTCATCCAAGATACTAGGAAAAGACACTGTTAGTGATCCAAAAAGGATCCAGAGAAGGCTAAGAATAACTCAGAACTCACAGAGGCAACTCAGAACGCTCAGAATGGCTCCAGCAGAGATAGAAAGGGAAAAAATTCAAGGTTCCCAACACTCATTGAAAACAACATGATCGTGAAGAGTGTGTCACAATTTTTCTAATGATGCAAACGGCTCATCAAACAGAGTTACGGTTTGAAAGATATTCACGGTCAAAGTTGTGGTCAAACAGGGCTAGTGAAGAGGGGACCACATTATCATCCGTACTATTGATGTCAGTAGCTGACATGGTAGCGTGATGTCATCATATGGGCTACTGACATCATCATTCCACATGGCAGTACCAGAGGCTGCCATGTGTCACCCACCAATGGGATTTTTAGGGGTCAATGTGGACCAGTAGAAAAGTGCCACGTGGCACCTCCAGGCGATGCCACCTGGCACCACCTAGGAAGCACCACGTGTTAGGTACGGGTTGATGGGATGATGACATCAACAGACATGGGATAATCAATGGGTGCCACATGGCGTAATCAACGGGCGACACGTGGCATCCCCGAAACGCCCAATATTGACCCGTGAACGAATTTCGAATTTAAAAAAATGGTGGGTCCACAAAATCTTGTAGACCACTTGAATTTTAACGATAGATTGGAAGGAATTATAGACTCTTCTAAAGTTAGCAAGAATCATATATTGCAATGTATATATATATACAAAAAACACACCAAAATGGAGTCCGGTGGGATTCGACCCTGAAACCTCCCCCGATGCTCAAGCTTTAACAACTCTACCCATAACCAATGCGCCACGGGTACTGCTTTGTATATCCACTCGTGGTTATTACTTAAAAGGTGCAATCTACCTAGAGCCGAGGAGAAGAGGCACAGACCGTAGGGACCTGTGGGTATGGATTTCGAGACAAAACTATGATCATTGCAGGTTGCAGAGGGCACGAAAATCGAGACATAATTCTTCTTTGGCCTGGGAGTGCTAGAGTCGGATCAGAGCGTGGAAACATCCATTTTTGGGTAATTCGATGCCACAAATTCAATGGTGGTGTCTGTTTTCTGATCTGAGCATTATTTCTACAGCTTGATTTCAGAATGAGGTATATTTATGTATTTGCCAAATTCTTTTGTTGAGTTAATGAAAGAGCCTACCCATTTGGGTAAGGGACCTAGAGACATATTCCACCAGGGACAAAATCCATTATCAAGTTTTTTTGTTAAGATTTGATGCTTATATCTTTTCATTTTTAATTTTTCCCTTCTTTAATGGTGCACTTTAATTTATGCTCATTTAATGCAATTCTTTATAAGTCACGATGAAAATATCCCGGATCATGTTGGTATTAGAGAAGTCATCTTTGACTTGAATTGTTGAGTGTGAATGTTTACTAGGTCCAAGCATAAGTAGGGTGAAGGAACTCTAAAGACGTTCAATTCCGAAGTTTTCCATGTATCCAGAAGGAATAAAATGGCAGAAGAGGACAAGCGTGATGAACAGAAGAAAAAAATTCACATGGTCTTTTATCGCATGTCAGAAATGGTCAAGCGAATGTATGGAGATTATGAGAAGAGGATGATGAAGAAAGGGAAGAAAAATGAAGCACATGCAGATGATGATGCTTCGGTAAACCAAGGGGCTGGAGGAGATCCTCCTGAGCCTCCGTATTCACCTTCAAGTTCTAGTTCTTCTTCCTCGGAGCATTCTCATCATTCTCATCATTCTAGCCATAAATCCTCTTTTAAGAAGAAATTATTAAATCTTGATGTCAAATTTTCTTTACCTATGTTTAATGGAGATGCTAATCCTGAAAAGCTAGATAATTGGATCCGACAAGTTGAAGTGCATTGTCGTGTCCAACATATTGATGAAGAGGAAGTTAAAGTGCAACTGACTTCTCTTTGGTTGGAAGGCACCGATCTCGTATGGTGGGAGAGCAAGCTTCAGGACATAAGTAAGTGTGGTAATATTCTTTCCTCATGGTCAGAATTTAAATCAATGATACAGAAACAATTTTATCCATTAGGGTATTTACATAAAGAAATGATGGAATGAAAAACTTTAAGGCTAAGTAAAGGTCAAACTGTACAGAGTTTCACCAAAGAATTTAGGAAGAAAGCTCTTGCATTAAACATTCCGTTGGATTCTTATGAAACTTTAATGAAGTATATTGGTGCACTTCCCATTTATATTCGTCATACTTTGCTCTTGTTTAAC
>ML789385.1:35604-51746 GCA_009831015.1 Picea engelmannii | reverse complement strand
AATTGAAAATTGACCCTTCCAAAATTGATGTAATTGTAAATTGGCCTGAGCCAAAAAGTGTAATCGAAATTCGAAGCTTCTTAGGTGCAGTCCAGTATTGGAGGAGATTCATTCCCAACTTCTCCTTTATAGCAACTCCTTTGCATGCCTTAACCAGTGTGAAGAACACTTTTCAGTGGGAAGGAAAGCAATAAAAATCTTTCGACACTTTGAAGGGAAAGATTAGTTCCGCACCAATATTAGCACTACCAAATCTTCAACATCCTTTTGAGACCGAGACAGATGCCAACAGATACGCCATGGGTGCAGTATTGATGCAATATCATAAGCCTATCTATTACCTGTCTAAAAAATTTAACCAAGTTGTTGTTAACTATCCTACATATGATAAAGAGTTGTATGCATTAGTCCAGAGTGTAAAGAAATGGAAGCACTACTTGTTAGGGAAGGAAACAATCATACATATAGATCACCAACCCTTACAATATCTTCAAGAACATACCAAATTGAAACAATCTCAACACTACAGGTAGATGGGTTTTCTACAACAATTTCACTTGGTAATCAAGTACAAAAATGGTACAAGTAACAAGGTAGCTAATATGTTTTCTAGACCTCCTATTACTGCTTCTGTTATTTTGAAGAATGCTTCTTTATCTCATGATATCTATTTAGAACAATATGCCATTGATAAAGATTTTAAAGAAGTATATGCAAAGCTAACCCTTGGTGCACAGGTAGAGAACTATTGTCTGCAGGGAAAGTTACTCTACCATCTTGGAAAGCTATGTATTCCTACAAGTGAACAATTCCATGTAATACGAGAAGCTCATACTTCTCTTGTGTCTGGGCATTTTTGGGTAGGAAATACTATGGCTCATTTGTAGAGCTTTTGTTACTAGCCTCAAAAGAAAGAAATTATAACTAAATATGTAAAGGGGTGTGGATGTGTTCTACTTGTAAGCCCACTAATAGAAAACTGGGGCTATACTCACCACTTCTCGTTCCATCCCATCCATGGGAAAGTGTCTCCATGGATTTTGTAGGGGGTTTATCAATGACCAAAGGGGGTCATGATTATTTGTATGTTGTAGTGGATAAGTTCAACAATATGTGTATCTTGATGCCATGTAAAAATAATATTATTGCTGAGCATACTGTTAATCTCTTCTTTCAGCATGTTTGGGTTCACTTTGGATTACCCACATCTATCGTCTCAGATCGAGATAATTGATTCCTTGAGGACTTTTGGACTAGCTTGTGGAGAATGATGGACACCAAATTGAAGAGGAGCATTGCTTTCCATCCTGAGACTGATGGACAGACAAAGGTGGTAAACCGAACAATGGTACTTTTGCTTCCAGGCTACTGTAGCAAGCGTCCCAAGCTATGGGATGAACAATTACCCTATGTACAACATGTGTACATTAGAGCTTTACATTCATCCACTCAGAGTTCACCTTTTAAGACATGTTTTGGGTACCTACCAAAGGTTCCTTTGGACTTGATGTACATGAGAGATGCCGATGTAAATGAAGAACAAACAAAGGACAGAGCCCGCAAGTTCATCCATAGGATCCAACAGATACACCAGGCAGTTAGGGAACAATTGGAGAAAAGTCAAGCACAATATAAAGCTTGGCATGACAAGTACAGTGTTGATCATCAATTCCAGGTTGGAGACCGGGTATGGCTTCACATCAACAAGGTGAGATTGAAGGGTGAAGGCAAGAAAATCAAGCCCATTCGTTATGGACCCTTCACTATCTTGGAGAAAAGTGATACCAATTCTTTTAGTCTGGATCTTCCACCTTATATGAATATTTACTCAGTTGTGAACATTGAGAACTTGAAACTTTTTGAGCCTCCCATGACCATGGATCAAGATGAGGATGTTTCAATACCACCAGTTGATGAGTTTGCACCTGAGTACTTGGATGAGCTACAGGAATATATCATCCTAGACAGGAGGATGAGGACTTCACAAAGGGGTGATGTTGATTACCTTCGAGTAGGCTTAAAAGGAACACATCCAAGAAAGGCAAAGTGGATCGAGAAGGACAAAGTGAGGGGACTTTTCCCTCACTTACCAATTGATTGATGAAAGCTTTTGGTGGTCCAAAAATTTGTCAGTGGGAAGGCGTGATCCAAAAAGGATCTAGAGAAGGATAAGAATAACTCCGAACTCATAGAGGCAACTCAAAACACTCAAAATGGCTCCAGTAGAGAGGGAAAGGAAAAAAATTCAACATTCCCAAAACTCAGTGAAAATGGCATGATCGTGAAGAGTGCGTCACAATATTTCTAACGATGCAAACGACTCATCAAACAGAGTTACGGTTTGAAAGATATTTGCAGTCAAAGTTGCGGTCAAGCAGGGCTAGTCAACAAGGGGCCACATCATCATCCGTACTGCTGACGTCAACAATTGACATGGTAGGGTTATGTCATCATATGGGCTGTTGATGTCAACATACCACATGGTATCACCAGAGGTTGCCACATGTCACCCACCAATGGACTTTTCAGGGGTCCATGTGGACCAGTAGAAAAGTGTCATGTGGCACCTCTAGGCGACACCACGTGGCACCACCCAGGAAGTGCCATGTGTCAGGTATGGGTTGATAGGACGACGACGTCAGTAGAAAGGTGGGATAATCAGTGGGTGCCAAGTGGCTCAATCAGCGGGCGACACATGACATCCCCAAAACGCCCAATATTAACCCATGAACGAATTTCGAATTAAAAAAAATGGTTGGTTCGCCAAATCTGGCAGACCACACTAATTTTAACAATAGGTTGGAAGGAATGATAGACTTCTATAAAGTTAGTGGGAATCATATATTGCAATGTGTATATATATACAACAAACACACCAAAATGGAGTCCGGTGGGATTCGACCCCGAAACCTCCGTCGATGCCCAAGATTTAACAACTCCGCCCATAACCAATGCACCATGGGTACCGCTTGGTATATCCACCCATGGTTATTACTTAAAAGGTGCAATCTTCCCAAAGTCGAGGAGAAGAAGCACGGACCGTACGGGCCTGCGGGCATGGATTTCGAGACAAAACTATCATCATTGCATGTTGCAGAGGGAACGAAAACCGAGACATAATTCTTCTTGGGCCTTGGAGTGCAAGATTTGGATAAGAGCATGGAGACAATCAATTTTGGGTAATTCGACGCAACGAATTCAGTGGTGTTGTCTATTTTTTGATCTGAGTATTATTTCTACAACTTGATTTTAGAATGAGGTATATTTATGTATTTGCCAAATTCTTTTGTTGAGTTAATGAAAGAGCCTACCCATTTGAGAGCAGGACCTGGAGACGTAGTCCACTAGGGACGAACTCCGTTATCAATTTTTTTTGTTCAGATATGATGCTTATGTCTCTTCATTTTAAAGTTTTTCCTTCTTTAATGGTGCACTTTAATTTATGCTCATTTAATACAATTCTTTATAAGTCACGATGAAAAGATCTCGGATCAATTGGTTTAAGAAATAATAAAACCAAAGCAGAAGATGTAATTTTGGTAGAAAATCTCAAACCAAATCTTCTAAGTGTAAGTCACACTTATGATCAGGGTCATATACTTACTTTTGAATCTCAGAAATGTGAAAAAAAAAAAGACACTAGAAAGCTAGTGGCAGTTGCACCAAGAACATCTAGCAATGTGTACATCCTCGATATAGAAAAATAAAAAAAATGTTTCTTAAGCCAAGTAGATGAAATTTGGCTATGGCATAGAAGGTTGGGACATTTAATCTTTGACAACTTGATCAAAGCCAACGAAAAGGAGGCATTTAGGGACTTGCCAAAAGTGATTAAGCCTTTAGATTCTATTTGTAAACATTGTCAAATAAGAAAGCAAACAAGAGTTAGGTTCAAAACAAAAGATGATTCCAAAACAAAACCATTAGAGCTTATTCACACAGATCTATGTGGACATACTAGAACCAAAATAACTTATGGTGAACATTATTTTATGTTGATTGTTGATGATTACACAAGACTGACATGGGTTTCCTTTTTAAAAGAAAAAGTAGAATCCTTTGAGAAATTTAAAATATATAAAGCTCTTGTAGAAAATGAAATGGATCTAAAAATTAAGTGTCTAAGATCAAACAATGGAGGAGAATTCACCTCTAAAGAGTTCACTCAATTCTGTGAAAATCATGGTATCAAAAGACATTTTTCATCTCCCAGGACTCCTCAACAGAATGGAGTGGTAGAAAGGAAAAACACAATAGTTCAAGAAGTTGCAAGAACTATGTTAAATGAAGCCAAACTTCCAATTTTTTTTTGGAGAGATGCAATCCACACAACAGTTCACATACTTAATAGAGCTCAGTTGAGACCCAATCATGACAAAACCATTTATGAACTATGGTTTGGAAGGCCAGCCTCTGTAAAACACTTTAGAATTTTTGGAAGTAAATGTTACATAAAGAATGCTGAAGATAATCTAGGAAAGTTTGACCCAAGATCTGATGAAGGAATATTCTTAGGATACTCATCGAATAAAAAGGCATATAGATGTTACAATCTCATACTACTAAAAATAGTTTAAAGTGCAAATGTAAAAACATATGATCTACTAAAGGGCATATCCCAAGGCTTTGATAAAAAATCTCAACAAGAATATGATGATATAAAATCTCAACAAGAGGATGATGATGTAGAATCTCAGCATGAAGATGATGATGAAACACAGAAAAATGAACCACATATTGATGAAGAAGACAATGAAGAAACTCCTTTACCAAGAGCTCCATCAAAAAGAGTTCAAAAGAATCATCCTGAAAGCCAGATCATTGGAGATAAAAGTGCAGGAGTGGAAACAAGAAGGAAACTAGATTTTGACTCAGAACAAGCAATGTTATCCCCAATTGAACCTAAATCAATTAAAGAAGCTGTCAAAAGTAAATATTGTATAAATTCAATGAATGAAGAACTAGATCAAATAGAGAAGAATCATACTTGGGAACTAGTTCCAAGACCCAAGAACAAGAATGTGATAGGAACTAAGTGGATCTTCAAGAACAAATTAAATGAAAATGGGAAAATTATAAAGAACAAATCCAGATTAGTCTGCAAAGGATATTCCCAAGTAGAAGGTATTGATTTTGAAGAAACTTTCGCTCCAGTAGAAAGACTTGAGGCAATCAGAATGTTCCTAGCATTTGCATGCTTCATAAATTTCAAAATCGATCAGATGGATGCCAAATCAAAATTCCTTAATGGAACACTAGAAGAAGAAGTCTACACTGAGCAACCAAAAGGATTCATGTTATCAGAAAACTAGGACAATGTGTGCAAACTGAAAAAGGCCCTGTATGGTCTTAAACAGGTCCCGAGAGCATGGTTCTCTAGGCTTGATCAATGTCTAAAAAAATAGGGATACAAGAGAGGGACTAATGAAAACAACCTATATATCAAAATTGATGATCAAAACATGATTGTGGTGGTAGTGTATGTAGATGACATCATATTTGGGAGTAATCTCACTACATTAAAAAAACAATTTGCAACCAAAATGCAAGAAGAGTTTGAAATGTCTATGCTGGGAGAACTGTCATTCTTCTTAGGTTTACAAGTAAATCAAACAGAAAATGGAATATTTGTTTCCCAAACCAAATATATCAAGGAAATGCTGAAGAAATTCCAAATGGAAGACAATAAACCTATGGGTACTCCAATGGTCACTGGATGTAAACTAAGTCTAGAATATGACTTGCCAAAAGTAGACCAAACAATGTATAGATCTATGGTTGGAAGTTTTCTCTATTCAAAAAAAACAAAACCTGACATCATGCAGTCTGTAGAACTCGTGGGGAGACTTCAATCTGCACCTAAAGAAACCCACTTAAAATCAATAAAAAGAATATTTAGATACCTTCAAGGCACCCTAGAACTAGGATTATGGTATCCAAAAGATAAAGACTTCAATCTAACCGCATATACTGATGCAGATTGGGCAGGTAGCATAGATGATAGGAAAAGCACTAGTGGAGGAGCATTTTTCTTAGGAAAAAATTTGGTAGCATGGTCAAGCAAGAAACAAACATCCACATCACTCTCTACAACAGAGGTATAATACATTGTTGTTGCATCCTGTTACACACAAGTTCTTTGGATGAAGAAAACTTTAGAAGACCTACAAATAAAATTTAATGATCCTATTACTAATAACTGTGACAACACTAGTGCCATAAGTATCTCTAAAAATCTAGCCATGCATTCTAAAACCAAACACATCCCAATTAAATACCATTTCCTAAGAGATCAAGTCACCCAAAAAATAGTTAAAATAGTGTATCTAGACACCAAAGAATAGATTGCAGACATTTTCACGAAACCTCTACCAAGGAGTACTTTTGAAAATCTCTGACATAAATTAGGAGTAATTCAAAAATCTCATTAAAAATCGAATGGTCAGGGGGAGAATTACCACAGGGGGAGAGAAGAAATATCCCCTCTGCCATTGATGTCAAAGGGGGAGAGTTAATTTAGAGGAGAAAAGTGTATGAAGTTAGTATGTTGCCCTAAATGACAAAGGGGGAGAGTAACTTTAGAGGAGAAAAGTGTATGAAGTTAGTATGTTTCCCTAAATGACAAAGGGGGAGATTGTTGGACATATTGTCATTGATATGTTGTCATTGATGTCAACAGTCATGATAAGTTGTTATGATGGAAACATGAATCAATCATGAATAATTATACAGTTGGCATTAGTGTCAATATGGTCAATAAGGTCTGTCCATGAGTAATGAAGAGTCAATGATGGAAAGAGAATGAAACAAGGTTAATCTTAGGAGGAAAAGTATACTAAATATCAACATAAGAAAATCACCTTAAGGCTGAAGCAATTCATGATTATTGTTGATCACGATAGGATAAACAATGATCCTATGATCAAAGCTCAAGAGAGAGAGAGAGAGCGCTGCAAAAATCCCACAGGACAACATATTACTGAACAAGGGATCACCTTTATAAAAGATCAAGCAACGAGATCCATTCATCCAAAATTCGGATGCAAACCCGACCGTTGGATCATAGAGGAAACCCACGTAAAGAAGGAAAAGAACCATGTCCGTTGACGTAGATTTCGGTATATATCAGGAGTGTCAAATCGAGGGGAAGTCAAAAGAATTAGATCTCAACTAACATTTCTAAAGAAGGAACTTTAGAAGATATCTTATCTGTTGGATTAAAGCCGAGTAGAACAACAATCAACCCCAACGCTGACTACTCCGGAGAAAATAAACCCATAACGAGTAAGATTACCCGAAGGCCAATGTTCCGAAGAGAAAATGAGTTGTTGGCACATGGGTAGACCCAGGGTTCAGCTCCAAGAGCGCACCAACAAGCCCTAACTATTGGCCCTTTCGGCAACACCTGCGAAGCAGATGCAATCTCACCCGAAGCAGTTATGAGGGGGTTGCAGGATAGGGATGTCTACAACCAAGGGGAATATCAAGTGGATCTAATACAAGAACAACACAAAATTCATATATCACCTATCAACTTAGATCTATTCTGCACATCTACTTATCATATCTAACATAATAATGCAATCAAAATATATCAAGGACAAAGACAGAATACCAATCATACACAACACCAAATATACATGGTTCACCCTCTCTCTAGGGCTATGTCCACAGAACTGTGCTTTATAATATATTAAGATGGAGCATACAGGTTCTTGTTTGCGCTCTTAGCTAGAAAATCTTCTCTCTTCTCCTTTATTTCTCTCCCCTCCCTGCGCACCTAGCTGTAGGGTTGATCTTCACACCCAACTGAAGATCTTACAAAACCAGAAGGCTCTCACACTTAACACTTCTCTCTCACACAACAATAATCTCTCACAACATCCCAACAACAACTATATCGAGTAACTCGAACTTGAATGAACCCTCTTCCCTCATATAGGTTCTTATTTATACATTAAAATAGCTCACCGACATCCTTAGGCTGAAACCTAGGTGTCCAAAACCATAGATACCAAAACCCTAGGTCAACTTGACCCGTATTTTCAGGGCTTTGCCAGCCTGTCTTTCCTTCCTTCTCGCATAGTGCTTTAAGGCATCCAATGGTGGCTTTCTCTGCTTTCTGAGCTGTCCATGAACCTTCTTTATTGATGACTTGTCATCCTTGATCTCCTCGTCCAACAAGTTGCTTTCTTGGGATTTGCTCCGTCTTTTATTCTCTTTTGCTCACTTCGAATCAGTAAAAGTCACTGTGTCTTCCGTGAAGTTTGTATTTCACCTTTTCTTCCTTGATCTTCGCTTCCTTCCATAACCAAGGGCCAACAGGACCCCAACACTCACCCGTGACTCATCCCGAGGCACTTAAAATCTAAGCGTCCTATTTTTCTTCGAATTTAGACTACACAGAGCAACCTTTTCTTTCTGCTCTATGCCTCCTCTTCCTCCTTATGCAGACTGTCTTTTCTGTGTCTAGTACCCAATTTCAACTGCACCTGGTACCTAGACCCTTTTCCTTATTCTTCTATTGAGATCTTCGAGGCAGCTGGTTGTGATAGTACAACTTCAGCCGACTCCCATTCACTAATCCTTCCTTCCATTCTCCATTCAGAGTCTTCAATTGCACAACTCCTCCTTCTTTAACATATGCGATCTTGTATGGCCCTAGCCAATGCATTATAAACTTCCCAGGATGTTTGCCAAACTTACTGTCGTATATCAGTACTAGATCACCTTGTTTGAATGCCTTCTTCTTGATGTGCCTGTCATGGTAGGCCTTCTCTCTTTCCTTCTGAACCTGTTGGTGGAATCCGGCAATAAATCTATCTTCCTCTAGTTCAACCAACTGTGCAAGCCTTTCTTGAACAACGCCAGGGTCATCCATATCTGTAAAGGAAACAATTCTTAAGCTTGGCACCAAGTATTCCATTGGAATAACAACTTCGAGACCATATACCAACTTAAAAGGTGTCTGCATTGTCATCTTCTTGCAAGTGGTTCTATAGGCCCATAATATTTTTGGTACTCTTAAATCCCAGTCGTCCCTGTTCACACTAAAAATGTTCATCAACGTTGTCTCCAAGATCTTGTTGAATGATTCCACTGTCCCATTTGCTTGTGGATGGTAAGGTGTGCTCTTCTGATGGTGGACTACAAATTCTTTAGTCAGGGCTTCAAATGTCTTATTTATGAAATATGTGCCTCGATCACTCATAAGGATCTTTGGGCAGCCAAACCTAGTTATGATGTCATCAAATATGAAGCGCACAGTTGTAGTTGCACTACAGTCCTTAACTGCTCTTGCTTCGGCCCATATGGTCAAGTATTATGTTGCTGTAATTATGTCCTTTGATCCTGTACGCTTTCCTGGTGGGTTTATAGGTCGAACAAAGTCAATGGACCATTTCTCAAATGATTGTATGGTCAGCTATGGTGTTAATGGAATTTCATCTCTTCTGGATGGTTTCCCAACTCTTTGGCATATGTCACAGGCTCTGGAATAGTCTTTAGCATCTTTGTGTAAGGTAGGCCACCAAAGGCCAACTCTAAGAACCTTCTACGTAGTTCCTTTATCTGGATAATTTCCTCCTGCGATGCCTTCATGAGCTTCTGCGAGGATCAGTGGGCGCTTATCCTCCATAACGCACCTTCTCAATATCTCATCAGGTCCCATCTTGTATATATGTCCATCTATAAGTGAGAAGTCTGCAACGTGCACTACTAGTTTTTTCTTCTGAGGAATTGTGTACTCACTAGGTGCCATTCCTATTGATAGGAATTGGACTATCTCTGCAAAGTAGTCATCAATATTTCTAATGGCCAGTAGTTGTGCATCTAGTAGTGCATCCTCCAAACTGGTCGACTCTTCACCATGTTCCAACCTTGACAAGTGGTCATGACCTTTGTTCATTCTCCCTGGATTTACTATGATCTCAAAATCATATTCCTGAAATAGCAAAAGCCATTTGCATACCCTTCCCCCCAACACTGGCTTGTTGACTAGGTATTTCAGTGCAGAGTCATCAGTAAACATCTTAAAGTGTCCTCCCAACAAGCAGTGGCGGAATTTCTGCAATGCATACACCATGGCTAACCCTTCTCGCTTAGTGGTGGTGTAATTGATCTCAGCAGTTGATATCTTCTTTCTAGCAAAAGCTAACGGCTGGTCAATATCTCCTCCTCCAGGTTGTGCTAACACAACTCCTAAAGAAATGGAAGATGCATCAGCATACACATGAAATTCCTTGGTCCAATCTTGGAAAACCAGAATAGGCGCAGTAACCATTTTCTATTTCAGTGTGTCGAAGCTCTGATGGCATTCTTCTGTCCAACTAAACTGACAATCCTTCTTTAACAATTTCTCCATGGGTGCTGTGATTTTAGCATATCCTTTAATGAACTTCCTGTAATATCTTGTGTGTCCTAGTGCAGTGCACAACTGTTTGACTGAAGTAGGATGGGGTAGATAAACTATAATGGAGATCTTGGATGGATCTACCAACAATCCTTGATTACATACAATATGAACTAACAACACTCCAAATGGTGAAAATAAAATGCATTTCTTTAGGTTCAAGGCAATTTGACACCGCCTGTATTTATCCAACATTAGCCTTAGACATTCAATATGATTTTTCAATAAACTAAAAATAGTCGAATCATTAAAGTATGCTTCTAGAAATTTATGCAAAAAATACTTGAATGCTTCAACCACCACCCTAGAAAAGATGGATGGGGCATTCTTTAATCCAAATGGCATCACTGTATATTGGTAGGATCCCCATTCTGTTGAAAATGTGGTATTATGGTGATCTTCCTTGGCAATCCAGATCTGATGGTATCCTGAAAATCCATCTGTAAAAGAATATACTTCATGGCCTCCCACATTATCTAACACTTCATCAGTGAATGGTGTAGGGAAGGGGTCATGCAAACAAACATCATTCAACTTCTTGAGATCTACGCATATCCTGATCTCTCATGTCTTCTTGTCTTGTACCACCATAGGGCTAATCCATTCTGATTCTTCCACAGATTCTATAATCTCTGCTTCTAGCATTCTGTCGAGCTCAATCTTCACTTTCTCATATTTAGGGTTCAATCTGTAAGGTCTCTGTTTGACTGGTCTAGAATTTGGATTTAAAGGGATCCTCATCTCTCCCATAGGCCCCTTAATGCCCTTCATATCAGTGAACTTGGTTGGAAACAAGTCCTGATATCTATGCAGTAATTCTATAATTTTTTCAATAGTAGCAACATCCCAATAATCTCCAACATTTGCAAGATTCAGTGTCTATTTTGTTCCAATATTGGCCTTCTTAATCTTGATTGGGTGTCCAATGAATGGTAAATCAACTCCTGGTCCTTCCACATCTCTTTGGCCTTCTGTTTATGTGATGTTCACCTTCTTAGGATCATCATCTCCATCAACATTGATGTTGTAACAACCTTGCAGTTTCTGGATAGGCGCAGTTCATTCGTCCTCGTCTTGCTCCAAAGGGAGGCTAGAGGCCTCCTAAAGTACTTTTTGTTTGACATTTTGTAGTGCTTGATCTACTGAAGGATATTGACTTTCAAATAAGAAGGTGGTTAGAAAATTATGAGTCATACCTTTCCAATCTATAGTGATGAGGCACAACTCTGCTTGAAGGTACTAGTTGATAGGTGTCGTGCCCAGTGTATTGATACATTTGTGTACCCATTGTTCTTGAAGAACAGTGCTCCAGGATTTCTTGCAGCTTCACACATGGTCCTTTGGACAACTTCGACCTGTGTAGAGAACTTTGCAACCTTCTACTTGTGCTGAGAACCATGCTGTCATCAAGGTACGACACTGTACCCAATCTGTAATATTACTTTTGTGTGCCCCCCACCATCTTGTTGGGGTTGCTCTCAGGGCCTCATCCATCACCAACAATCTTTTTTGCATTGATACACTTTCTTCAAAGTCCGACAAGAAGGTTTCTAAAGGATTTAGACCATCAAAGGTGGGTAAGTTACGCACTGTTGTGCCGATCCAATGAACTTATTTCGTTAATCTAGCACATCTTCTTGTAGATACTTCGTACATATTATTCTGCTAGTTCTCCAATGCTCCTTATGATTCTGATGAACATGCACTATCACTTTGCCAGCTTAAGTTTCCATCGGCAGTAGGATTAATGTAGTCCTGTTGTCTGGCTGTTAATTTGTATATATTTTCTAGTTCATATGCGAGATCTTGTTCTCTAATGGGCTCTGTGTATCGCTGACCTTCATATGGATCTAAGGGTGCAATGACCCTAAGGCCATCTTTTTCAAAACTCATATATCTCTTCTTTAAATCAACCACAGTGGAATTATTGAAAGCCTAATCAATTCCTAACAACGCAGGGTAACGACAGTTGTCATCAACTATCTCAATTACCTCAAAATATGCAAATGTTCTTACTCCATCAATGTCCACAGGGACATGCTCCAATCGTCCAAAGGGGTTGACAACTTGCTGATTGGCCATCCTGAGCCTGATCGGGGAATAGACCAGTCTAGGTTTTCCCATTAGTTCCCAAGTTTGCTTCGTCATGACATTGACCTACGACCCTAAGTCAAGGACAACATAGTCTATATCATATTAGTCTATTTGAGCATTCAAATGTAATTTCTTATTGTTCCTTCTCTTCTTATCGATTTGATGTACTGCTCTATTTAGTAAGGGGTCTGTCTTTCCTTGCTCATATTGTCTGATTAAATTTTGTAGTTCTTGGACAACGCTCTCATCATGAATTAACTTAACACAAGTATATAAAAATTCCATGATCTTTCTTACCTCTTTTTCTTCTCTTGGCGAAGCATATTGATCAAATTCCTGAGGCATTCCATACTCTCTTACTTTTGGTCTTGTTTTTGATGAAGAACCTTGGTCTCCTTTGAACTCTTTTCTTGCTTCCTCAAATATTTGTCTTTATTTCTTTGCATCAAAGGTTTGGGTCTTCTTTGCATCTTTCCTAATTCCTGAATCTTCTATAGTCTTCCCTTGGGTCATTCTTTCATCTCCTATAGCAATGCCTCCTTTGGTTATAATAGCCACTCTAGGGTATTCTTCACGAGGCTCAGCTTTGATCAATTGTATCTGCAGGTTCTGCTGAGGTCCTCGTTTCTCTTGAAGTTTAGCTAACAATGCTGGACATTCCTCGATAACTTGTTTGAACGAGTTGCAGTAGATAAAAGTGGTACAAGGGTTTTGACAATCCCTTGCAAAGTGTCCTGGCTATGCGCATTTATAACAGATTATATGTCCTCAACCTCGACCCATACCTCCTCCTTGTTCTCTTCCTCTGAATACACCTCAAGGATTGAAGTTTCCTCTCGTAGGGGAGTTATACTGCATAGTGTTTCCTTCTTGCTGTACTTCGCCTTGAATCTTGTATATGTCTCTCAACCTTTCATGCATGAGATCGTAAGCCCTACAATTCCTATCATCATGTCCCACGGACTTACAGAATGTACAATACAAATTTGTGGGTGTCTAAACATATTTTTTCATGTAATAACATTCACCAGGGCGATGTCTATTTTGGCATACCTCGCACCAGGGTAAGGTGACTTGCTTCAAAGGGCTCGGAGCTCTAGAGGCCAAGTATTCATGGAATAGGGGAAAATGTTCCTTGTCATGGCCCTTTGATCTACATCTGACACACCGGGTGTCTTCTCTTTTATATTTTCCCTTATCTTTCTTCATATCTTCGACCTGCAAAAAAAAACTAGTCAGGTGACTCAAGATCTAACTCATACATGAGCTGGATTCTCCCATAGGGGCTGATTCTAACTTCATGGTGATCTCCAACGCCTCAGACATCGAAGAAATATTCTGTTGCATCAAGGGAACTCTGATGTGTTGTAAGAGGGAAACAATGAACCATTCCTTGTTCTGCTCATCTGGGATCTGAAAACTCAATCGACCTGCTAAGGTCTTGAATCTCTGATCGAACTCCCAAACAGGTTCGACTACTTTCTGTTTGATCTCTTTCATCTCTGTAATACATTGGGACTCTGACTTAGGTTTCTTAAATTCTTCAATCAACGCATTCTTGATCTCATTCAATGGCTTAGGCTGTGCAAGTCCTTGGACAAACTTCATGTACCAGCTTCGTGCACGATCTCTTATGGTAGTACTAAACTGAGTTCATTTCACTGCTTCATCGGTGACATTCTTAATATTCCATATGGCTTCACATAGGAACCAGTGCTGGTCAAGATCTTTAGATCCATCTCCCCTAAAGATAGGGAGTCTCATATCATCTGCCATAGATATTCCTAGGGTCTCTGAATGAGTATGTGGTGGATTACTAGTGACGATGCTCTAGACGCTCTAATGGCTTGGATTACTCTGATTTCTTAATACTATTGAATCAATAGGAGGGGTAATAGAACTTACTTCAAAGGTCTGTGCAGTTCCTGAAGTTTCTGGCTCGTCCCGACAAAGTTCTTTAGCTTCCTCTTCCCAAGCGGGTTCTGAATGCTCTTCGTCGATCAGGTATGATTCTTCTCCACTGTAGAAACTCTCGTCCCCATGGTTATGCTTAAACATGTTCGTCGGGTGAACTTCTCTGAACACTCTCCCACTGCGCGTATGTCCAACTTCTGTGTCGCTGTCTCTGTCAGAATTTTTGAACATTAGCTTTTCTAGATCCGACCAACTTACTGTATTTTCAAGATGTTCTTTTCATGCAATAACATCTTGAGTTTCAACTTTAGGAATTGTAAAAATTTTCCTCTGGGTCCCTTAAAGAAATATCTCTTAGCTTGGCTGTATGACTCTACCCTGTAAACAACAAACTCTGTGATGTACCCTCCAATGGTGCTATTGAACCAATGATCTACTGCTCTTGACACAACATTATCAACTCTCTTGACCTTCTTGATCAACGTCGACGTCCAAACTACATGAGGTCTAGATCTGACCTCAAACTGGGTATCTGCCAACTTGGCTAACCACTGATATAGTTCCTGATGAATTCCCCCAAATAAAATTTTGTGTATATCAGTGAAGATATATTTCTCCAGCCAATCCTATGTACTAAGATTAGGGTTCTTGTTATGGGCTTCAACGAAGTCCTTTTCTTGATCCTCTATCCACTTTTGAGTCTCTGTCTTCAATGGAAACCACCTTGACATTCCCTCATGAAGATTCATGTCCTGACAACAAAACCATTTGTTGGCACAGGGGAAGACCCGGGGTTCAGCTCCAAGAGCGCACCAACAAGCCCTAACTACTGTCCCTTTCGGAAACACCTACGAAGCAGATGCAGTGTCACCCGAAGCAGTTATGAGGGGGTTGTAGGACATGGAAGTCTACAACCAAGGGGAATATCAAGTGGATCTAATACAAGAACAACACAACATTCATATATCACCTATCAACTTAGATATATTATTCACATCTACTTATCATATCTAACATAATAATGCAATCACAGTATATCAAGGACAGAGACAGAATACTAATCACACACAACACTAAATATACGTGGTTCACCCTCTCCCTAGGGCTACATCCACATAACTGTGCTTTATAATATATTAAGATGAAGCATATAGTTCTTATTTGCGCTCTTAGCTAGCAGATCTTCTATCTTCTCCTTTCTTTCTCTCCCCTCCCTGCGCACCCAGCTGCAGGGTTGATCTTCGCACCCAACTGAAGATCTTACAATACCAGAAGGCTCTCACACTTAGGACTTCTCTCTCACACAACAATAATCTCTCACAACATCCTAACAACAACTAGATCGAGTAACTCGAACCTGAACGAACCCTCTTCCATCATATAGGTTCTTATTTATACATTACAATAGCTCACCGACATCTTTAGGTCGAAACCTAGGTGTCCAAAACCCTAGATACCAAAAACCTATGTGTTTAAAACCCTAGGTCAACTTGACCCATATTTTCAGGGCTTCGCCAGCCTGTCTTTCCTTCCTTCTCGCATGATGATTTAAGGCATCCAATGGTGGCTTTATCCGCTTTCTGAGTTGTCCATGAACCTTCTTTCTTGCTGAATTGTCATCCTTGATCTCCTCATCCAACGACTTGCTTTCTCGGGCTTCGCTCCTTTGTTTCTTCGCTTTTGCTCACTTCAACTCAGTAATAGTCACTGTGTCTTCTGCAAA
>ML789384.1:833771-850278 GCA_009831015.1 Picea engelmannii | reverse complement strand
TCATTGTCTATAATTTTGACCTAAATCTAGGGCTGACGTCACCTTATTTCTGCATTGTGACGCAGCAACAATATATATGTATGAGCAGATTTGCATTGTGATATAACAAGGATTAATTGTGTACATTGAATGCCCATATCTTTTATGCATTTATTGAAGAAGTGATATAAGTCATTTGTCTTTGTTTATAATCATTGACTTCGTCAATAATTACAATTATCAATGCTCATATACATGTTGAAGATAGTCATTGACATTTGAAGTACTAACCACTGCAGCACATTTTAGTTTTATTTGTCTTGTCTCGCAAACAGGTGCCCTCATCAATGGAATATCTTCTTTGACTATCTCCTTCTTGGCAGTAATCTGTGAAAGGGAATCCTTACCTTGATCCATTAGCCCTTTAGCCCTTTCAGAAACCCAGATTACTAGGGACGTCTCCCTTGGACTAGCCATCCTAAATAGAAAGAGCTCCCCATCGAGGTGACAGTGGGTGGGGAAGCTCCTGTTACGCCAGTTTGAAGCCTTGACTCAAGCTAATCTAAACACTTCCTACAAACTGTGCGATAACAGTCATAATCGATCCCTTCTTGTTGATCAAAGCCCTTTGCAACCAGCCTTGCTTCATGCTTGTCAAGTGTACCATCTGCCTTGTACTTGACCTTATAAACCCACTCACAACCAGTAGGCTTTTTATCAGCAAGAATATCCTCCAAGACCAAAGTCGGATTTTTCATCAGGGCATCATAATCAACTTGCATAGCTTTCTCCCACTCAGGGGATCCTTTGGCTTCTCCATAATTTTGAGGTTCAAAAGAATGTTGGAAGCATAATTGCAAGAATCAGATTTTTTACCTCTATTTCGCAACAACCGTCCTTCCTTCCTCGGTTCAGAAATCTCATCCAAGCGAACATCATCAAATGTTTGATAAAACCACTCAGGACGTCCTTTTAGCTGTGAATCAGCACTGATCTCATGCTGATTTGGACTGATTCTGGCACTAATATGTTGCTGATTTGGACTAATTTCAGCATCCACTTTACTTTCAGAGGTTTGCCCTACTTCATGTCTAACTGACCTATGCAAAAAAGTTGGCTTTTCAGAAATATCACAGCCCTCTGCAAGAAATTTCAGACCTGATTTATGATTTGAAGTACCTGGAAACAAGCTGGCATGTTCATTGAGTAAAACAACCTGACTAAAAATACATTTGTCATCTTCAATATCAATCAATCTATAGGCTCTACAATGGTCACTATACCCTGTAAAAATTAATTTCTTGGATTTTGAATCCAACTTACTGCACTTATCATCAGGTGTCCATACATAAACAATTGAACCAAAAAATGTGTGATGACTTACTTGAGGCTTCCTTCCAAGCCAAGCCTCCTCTAGAGCCATAAGTTGGAATAGACTTTGTAGGAGATCTATTTAGCAAATATACAACTGTATGAATTGCCTTTGCCCAATATTTGTGAAGAATGCTCTTGTTCTTTAACATGCACCTAGCCATCTCCGTAATAGTTTGATTCCTTCTCTCTACAAATCCATTTTGCTATCGAGTATAAGATTTGGTATATTGTCTCTGTATACCTTTTTTACAACAAAAAATCATTGAAACTATGAGAACAAAATTCATCACCATTATCTGTCCTAAAAAATCAGATGCCTTTTTCCATAAAGACATGACACTCATTCTCCTCATTGTGCTTAGCCACACTAGCCTGCTTCTGGTTGGTTTAACTAGCCCCTGACTTGTGCTTTTCATCCCACAATTTCTTTCGACCAAATTTGCATTTATACCAAGCTTTCCACAATAAATGCATGCAAAAATATTTTTGGTTTTTGGATTCCCTGAATCATTTGTCTTGTCGCTTTCTTTCTGCCCACTTGTAGTCTTGCTATCCTTTCCTTTTCCTTTAAAATTCATTGCTAAGGCTACCTCTGAACTATCATGACCATTGTTATTTCATAATTGCTTCCTCCACCTATCTTCAGTGTTCCACCAAGTTTCCGGGAAGCAGGAGAAAGGAAATGCACATGGGGAACATGTGGAAACACCCCCAAAATTTTAGGAAAATTCATGGGGGATGGGGAGGACATCGGGGTCCCTAGCATAGGGGGGGCCACCTCTAAAATTATAAAAAAGAAAAAAATCCCAACATAACAATTCATCCTATGTAAATTCATCATTGCACAATGGATTCTTTGCTTGCATATTTTAAAAAATATATATGTTTTTCTTCTAATTTTAGGGGTTTTCTGGAAAAAATCGTGGGAGGACACCCGAGCATCGCACTTTTCTCGGGGGGTGGCGCCCAAAAGCCCCCAATTTTGTGAAACACATCCCACACATTGGCAAAACTTTTCACTTTGTGTTTTGCCAAGTTTCACAAACTGGGGGGGTGGCGAAACATTTTCCAAGCACCCCCTATCCCATGGGCATGGGAAGCACAGGAGGCACACCTCTGATACTGTGGGACACATCCCCATAGAACACTACCTATCTTTCTACAAAAAAATATTGCTAAGTTGATCAAACATTAGCTCATAATTTGAAGTGATTTTCAACATCTCAATACAATTTTCAGAGGAGAGTGGAGTCTTAATAGTTATGATAACAAGATCTTCCTTTTCCACCTTCCTATCAATAGCCTTTAACTGATCTCTAATATATTTAATCTTCAATAAATGGTCTAGAAGAGAATCATGTTCTTCCATCTTAATAGAAAACAAAATATTCTTCAAGAAAAAGGCTAGTGTGGTTAACTATGTACTAGCCAACCAAGACCTTCTCCCATTTATCCACCAGTTTTCCATCAACCTGATCCCTTTCATTGACTATGCCCTCTCATCCTTCTCCCTTAAGGCCGATTGTTCCCCCGCTACCCTAGCCCCCTCACGTATAACTATTGGGTATCCAGACACCTCCTTCTCATGTCTCCACAAGTTGATTCCTCCCCTCTCCCACTTTTCGTCTCTTGTGTTGATCTCCTCCAAATATGACCACTTATCTTCAACTATTTGGTAAGTAGCCCTCAGCTCCTATCTCTATGTCACTAGTTAACCCTCCCATCCTTGGTGCTATGGTTCTTGTCCTATGAACTATTGGTATGATGACATGCAAAGCACATCACAAACAACTTCGTTCCACCATTTTCCATATTCCTGCTTCCCATCCTCTGCTTTGGAATTCCTACCATTCCTTGCTTCCCCGCAAGAAATGCCTTTACCTTTCATTTTTATCCTTTTACTTAAATTTTTAACATTACCATTAATTGTTTTAGGATGTTTGAGAGTGGTTCCAACCTCATCAAACTTCATATGGAGGAAGTAGAATTTCATATCCCATTCCAAATTAAGTAGACTTAACAATTTTTAGGATTTCAGGATTTATGGGATTGCAACATTTTCATTGGATTCTATCACGTATGAGGGTATGTGATTGGCATTTAATCAAGAGCACCAAGCCCTTTATGTACCCCAATGTTGGTGGTGTTGATTGTTAAACTCCTTTGCCATGGCCTTAGCAAAAATGTACCCTTCACTCAAACCAGAATCATTTATTAGGCATGTTAAGCTTTTTCTACCATATTTTAAGGCTAGGATTAGGTGGTTTCATCAAAATTGGGTGGTGTCGACTGATGTCCCTAGAGGATCGAGGTAGAAGCAAAGGCTAGACAAGAGGCAAAGGATGAAGGATGATACTAATGATGTGGATCACAATATAAGTGATGGTGGAACATTGCTTGTCATTTATGTTTGTCATTTAAATGTTCTTGCTTATTTATTCATAATGATTTCTTTCAAAGTTTCAATATAATCATCAATATACTATGGATGGCATTTCTAACTTCATAATAATGTAGTATTCATCTACAAGTAGCACAAATATGCATGTTTTCATATATTCTATAGCTAATAAGTCTTTTTGCATGTTTCTATATAGCTAATTTGTCTTTCTACATGTAACATACGCTTCTGGGACGCTTTGCTCTCGAGGATTTTTAGAAAATGGCGTTCCTGACGCTCTCGCTCCCTAAAATGCTCTCGCTCTGCTCCATGCTCGAGCAAACTTGCAAGTCCAATCTCCCTGTTGACCTTCACCGCCAATGTACACTCAACCATAAGACTACACTCTATAATGTTCTAGGGAAGCCCCCCATTTTAGTCACCACCACCCCCCCCAAGCACCATGTTACATCTTTTACTACACTAATATCCGACAGGCTATTTAGGAGATGAATACCAGCCGAGCAGCAAGATTAGGAGGGGTTTCATGCTGAGCTTTACAAACATGGTAGCCCAACTCTTCAAGATAACATCTTTGATTTATTTAACCATGAAGTTTGCTCGAGATTTCCTAAATCCCGGTCCCACCACACTATTCACCCAATTGATAAATTGAGGGCTAGTGTTGATCTGAACAATTACAGGACAAACATGGTTGGCCACACTTTCTCCAAGCTCTATGCTACCACTCTCCATTTCCAGTGATCGAGGTAGCTTGAGAGGAGACATCTTCGTGCTAGTGGCCAGGCGGGTTTCAGGCCAGAGCACCAAACCATTGATCATATCCTTACATTCTGAACCATCCTTAAGGAGGCTACGCATCACTCTTCAAAAGTCTTATGTTGCTTCATTAACTTTCAAAAGGTGTTTGACTCGGTCCTGAGGGAGGCCCTACTTCAAAGACTTAGAGACATTGGTATTTCAAAGATCCTTATCACAACAATTATGCACCTCTATGAATCGGTTCTTGGCAAACTTCACACGGCTCATGGGGTCTTAGATTCCATTCAGAGCACCATAGGGGGGAAACAAGGGTGTCCTCTTTCACCTACAATGTTTTGGATATACATTGATCAGTTGGAGTCTTTTCTCCGGGAGCATATCCAACCAATGGACAAGTGACTCCTCCACCAGGTCCTCATATCTATCTTTTTTGTTGATGGTGTGATCCTCCTGTCCTCCACTCCAGAGGGTTTATAGAAACATCTTGATGCCTTATCTAGTTTCTGCAATCTTCATCAATTGATAGTCACTCTTGGCAAAACCAAGGTTATGATCTTAAATGGGTCGACGAATGTCTTTTCAGAGCTTCATTTTTACTTCCAGGCGGTGGAGGTCGAGATCACCACTGCTCACACCTATTTGGAAGTTCAATTTTCAGGGCCTGGATTTAGTTTGAGGAAATCCCTTCAACCACAAATCAACAAGGGCTATGGCTACCTTGCTCTCCTTGAGTGTTAGTATTTTTAGAACAATTTCCAGGATGTTTTGTCTAAGATGGACCTCATGGACAACATTATCAGACCCATAGTTATCTACAGCTCAGAGATTTGGAGTCCTACCTTACTTGAGTGTGAATGGGCCATGACAAAGAGAGTTCAGGTCCTCATGCTCCGCCGTATCATCAGATGCAAGAGGAAAGCTCCCCAAGCCATTATTCAGGTAGAGTTCGTAGCCCACCCCTTTAGGATTAAAAAATATTCAGCACAGTTTCCCTTTTGCATCGAGTTCAATGCTTCACAAACTAATCAGCCGACGGGAATCGCTACCCTTATCTCGCTTACTGCTCATTGGAGGCCATTACCACTAGCATCTCTTTCAATCAAGCTCACTATTGGTTTGTAGAGGTCTACCGACTTCTCCAATCTGTTGGTCTCTCAATGGACCAACTCCCCTTTTTCAAATATTCTCTTGATGCTCCTTCCCATCTCTGATTGGCCAAGGAGTTGAACGGGTTTATCAAAGAGGACATCTACAGGCAGTATATTCGAGTTACTTGGACTGACCCAACAGGTGAGTTAAACCCCAATATGGCCTTCTATTCAGAGCATTTCCTGGAGTTGAGGAACAGCCTTATTGTTCGGTCATCTTACATTCTTTAGAACTGAATGCATGACCTTAGGATCCCTCTAGGGCAATTTCATGTTGGCTTGCATCAGCTTCAAGTAAGGAACAAACACCATATCACTCGGGAGGATAGGATCTGCCAGCTTTGCCATCTTTGGGAGACCAAGACAAAGGAGCATTTCATATTTCATTGCCCCATCTATTAAGAGATCAAAAAACGTTTTGTCTTTTCAGTGAGTCTTAGAACTCCCTCTCCACCTTCTAGTTTAAGTGTTAGAGATAATGCTCACATTAATGTTATGTGCTAAGTTTGAGGATTGGCTTGAGATTTTGTAGGTGACTGTTGAGATATTCTCTCAACCTACATCTCCATGTTTGGAGTTAGTTGGATCTCACTCCAACTATATATACGTGTTATATCTTGATGTGTGATAATAATTAAAAATATTATTTATGTGTATCTAATTCTTCCTAACTGTAATTTGGTATCAGAGTGCAGATTTGCC
Source organism: Picea engelmannii (assembly GCA_009831015.1). NCBI lineage: Eukaryota > Viridiplantae > Streptophyta > Pinopsida > Pinales > Pinaceae > Picea > Picea engelmannii. The sequence continues at coordinate 843,912 of ML789384.1, read as the reverse complement.
ATCATCTCCCAGCATCAGTCAACGTGAATCTATTCCACAAGAAAGGGAGGAGTCTGTCCGAAAAGAAAGAATGTCGTTGTGAGAGGAGAGTCGCTATCAGTCTGTCATCGACACATTGGAGCCGTCAACAACTGAAGGAAGACCAAAGTCATGGAGGTCGCTTTCTGGTGGGGTGAGATCTGTGTAAGAAATATTTGCCATCTGTTTGCAACTAGCTATTACAAAGAGGTAATATGGATTCATCCATAATGTTGGAGAAATTTAACGGCATCAATTTTAATACATGGAAAGTCAAAATACAAATGCACTTGATGAATAAGGGATTGTGGAATTTAGTAAAAGGAACAGAAAAAGCACCTATTGATGCCAAGCTATTAAGTGAATGGGAGAAGAGAGATCTGTGTAAGAAATATTTGCCATCTGTTTGCAACTAGCTATTACAAAGAGGTAATATGGATTCATCCATAATGTTGGAGAAATTTAACGGCATCAATTTTAATACATGGAAAGTCAAAATACAAATGCACTTGATGAATAAGGGATTGTGGAATTTAGTAAAAGGAACAGAAAAAGCACCTATTGATGCCAAGCTATTAAGTGAATGGGAGAAGAGAGAAGACAAGGCCAAGGCTATTATTGGATTGGGTCTTTCGACACTCAATATTGCATTTAGTTGATTTAGCAAAATCATCTAAAGATATTTGGGAGCAATTCAGTAAACTATTTGGAGAAAAGGATTTAAACGCAAAGTTCTCTCTTAAATTGCAACTCTTTAGCCGTAAAATGCAAGATGAGATACCACTATCCAGTCATATAAATGCTTTAATTTCTCTTTTAAGGCAATTAGTTGATGTTGGTACCAAGGTAGAGGCAGAAGATTCTAAAGCAATTCTGTTAAATAGTCTATCCTCTAAATATAACAATATTGTATTCGCATTAAGTCAAATGCCTTCTCACTCATTAGAAGAAATGGTAGCATCACTTTTAGCCGAAGAAAAAAGGATGAATCCAGAGGACACAAATGTTCATCATGAAATTGCATTATTCTCCAAGGGTAAGACTAGAAAAAATAAGGGGTCAGGTGAATGTTTTTATTGTCACAAGTATGGACATACTGCATGGAATTGCATAAGTCGTGCAAAAGATATTCTAAATGGTAAAGAAACTGCTAACATTGCTCATATAGATGATTCATTTGAATCAAATAGTGAAGAAGAACCACCAGAATCTCCACTCAAACCATTCTAAAAAAAAAAGGAGGGGATTTCAATTTTTCTAGTGTTTGTATGTGTGGTGTGCTATTTATGTTGTAATTTTTTCAGTATAATGTTATGATGCAGAGCCACAACTAAGGTTTATATTGATGTGACCCGTCGTGCTCCGGGAGCATTAGATACAGGTTATTTTTATGGTCAAGTTGTGAAACTGACTGCTGAAGATATTCCGTATTTAGATCATTCTCCTAGATACTGCGGATAGCCGAAAGCGAAATATTCACAAATGGAAGTGTATCCATAGGATAGTTCAGTATCAAGATTGTCCTTCTGGAGGTCGAGAAGCATCAGTTCTACAAGAACATCAAAGATGGTCAGAAGCATTTATACTTTAAATGAGTCGAATGGTAAGCTCAAAGATGAGGATGAGAAAGAGTGCAGTCTGGAGGCATCAGAGTGGGTATAGGCGCTGATGAAGACCATACCAAACAAAGTTAGAGTGTTGTAACTATTTTTTGTTGTAACACTCTACCTTTGTCTGGTATGGTCTTCATCAGCGCCTATACCCACTCTGATGCCTTCGGACTGCACTCTTTCTCATCCTCATCTTTGAGCTTACCATTCCACTCATTTAAAATATAAATGCTTCTGACCATCTTTGATGTTCTTATAGAACTGACGCTTCTCAACCTCCCAAAGAACAATCTTGATACTGAACTATCCTATGGATACACTTCCATCTGTGAATATTTCTCTTTCGATTATCCGCAGTATCTAGGAGAATGATCTAAATACGAAATATCTTCAGCAGTCAGATTCAAAACTTGACCATAAAAATAACATGTATCTAATGCTCCCGGAGCACGACGGGTCACATCAACATAAACCTTAGTTGTGATCCTGCATCATAACACTATACTGAAAAAATTACAACATAAATAGCACACCACACATACAAACACTAGAAAAACTGAAATCCCCTCCCTTTTTTTTTAGAATAGTTTGAGTGGAGATTCTGGTGGTTCTTCTTCACTATCTGATTCAAATGAATCATCTATATGAGCAATGTTTGCAGTTTCTTTACCATTTAGAATATCTTTTGCACGACTTTTGCAATTCTATGCAGTATGTCCATACTTGTGATAATAAAAACATTCACCTGACCCCTTATTTTTTCTCGTCTTACCCTTGGAGAATTATGCAATTTCATGATGAACATTTGTGTCCTCTGGATTCATCCTTTTTTCTTCGGCTAAAAGTGATGCTACCATTTCTTCTAATGACTGAGAAGACATTTGACTTAATGCGAATATAATATTGTTATATTTATAGGATAGACTATTTAACAGAATTGCTTTAGAATCTTCTGCCTCTACCTTGGTACCAACATCAACTAATTGCCTTAAAGAGACATTAAAGCATTTATATGACTGGATAGTGGTATCTCATCTTGCATTTTAAGGCTAAAGAGTTGCAATTTAAGAGAGAACTTTGCGTTTAAAGCCTTTTCTCCAAATAGTTTACTTAATTGCTCCCAAATATCTTTAGATGATTTTGCTAAATCAACTAAATGCAATTGAGTGTTTGAAAGACCCAATCCAATAATAACCTTGGCCCAGTCTTCTCTCTTCTCCCATTCACTTAATAGCTTGGCATCAGTAGGTGTTTTTTCTGTTCCTTTTACTAAATTCCACAATCCCTTATTCATCAAGTGCATTTGTATTTTGACTTTCCATGTATAAAAATTGATGCCATTAAATTTCTCCAACATTATGGATGAATCCATATTACCTCTTTGTAATAGCTAGCTGCAAACGGATGGCAAATATTTCTTACACAGATCTCACCCCACCAAAAAGCAACCTTCATGACATTGCTCTTCCTTCAGTTGTTGACGGCTCTAATGTGTCGATGGCAGACTGATAGCGACTCTCCTCTCACAGCGGCATTCTTTCTTTTCGGACAGACTCCTCCCTTTCCTGTGGAATAGATTCACGATGACCGATGCTGGGAGATGATGGCAGATCTGCGCTCTGATACCAAATTACAGATAGGAAGAATTAGATACACAGAAATAATATTTTGTATTATTATCACACATCAAGATATAACACATATATATAGTTGGAGTGAGATCCAACTAACTCCAAACATGGATATGTAGGTTGAGAGATAATCTCAACAATCACCTACAAAATCTCAAGCCGATCCTCAAACTTAGCGCATAGCATTAATGTGAGCATTATCTCTAACAGATAAGAGATGTCTGGCCATGTTTATGAGGCCCTCAAACTCAAATCCCACTTGCTCCGACTACAACCAGACCGATTACCTCTTACTTCCTGGTACTTCCAGCAAATAGAGACACCAAGAGGCATGCAAACAGCAACATTACATCAATAGCTAGATCCATGAGACCTAGGGAGGCCACTTGTGAGCAGCCAATGAGACCCTTACAGAATTGTCACCTCAAATCTTGAGACAGTTCACACAGCGCTAACAGACAGACCAGCAGACAGGAGACTTCTTCCAGATTTCGGTAGGGAACTACATTGTCTAAGCAACGAGATGTACCTCAGATCGGCATCTCCAATACTACCAAGTCCTTCAATCAATCATATCTATTTTTAGTTTCTTCCCTATGGCCTCTGATGTTAGTAGAGATACAAATACAAATACTGGGACATTTGACTCGGAGGAGGGAAATTGTCCCTCACCCCTCTTCACCCTCAGTAGGTAGCTTCAAGGAGTGTTGATCCAAGTTCCTTGGGCGAGGCATCCTCATTAGGTGTTGGTGGTTCTCTTGGTTTTTGGTTCTCGACAGTGCTTACATGTATTTGCGGTACCACTTTGTATTATGCTCCTTGGTTCTAGACTATTGGTCTTATTTAGCATTGATTACATATGATATTTTATGCTTTTCTAGGAACGGCTTCTGCACTTTGTACTACATATTGTTGTAATTCGCAATCCCATTGGGCTATTTGTGGTCATTTGTTGGACATTAATAAAATTATCTTATCTTATCTACCTTTGTCAAAGGTTTCATGCATATCCCGAAGAGTTTGCCAAATGGTGAATGCATTGTTCCCATTTTGAACTTCAGGAAGCATTTCATCCATGACAAAAAAATTAATGAGTATCATGGCCTCTTTATTCTTCACATCATATTTTTCTTCAGTATCTTTGTCGGTTTCACTCCAGATTTCTTTTCCCAAAATTAATTTGTCCAAACGCCTATACTCAAAGATAGCACGCATCCCCCGGATGGGGTGTTATCGGTGGCCACGGGGCACATGGAGGAGGATGGCACAAGCCCACCGAGCACGAGGCCACGTGATGGGCTCGTGCCGGATCCCGTCACCACCATCCAGAATTAACTCGATGCAGCGGGCATTAAAGGGTTGTACCCGCGCCATTAGTGCGCTCCCTCTCCTTTCGGATATCCATACCATAGCTCTCGCGTCAATGGCATTCTCACTTGTTTGTTCGACCTCTAGCCTCCTGTCCAGGGGTGGTGAGCGTTCCCCTGCGTGCTCCTGGGCGAACCTCACTAGCTTCCTGTGGCTCCTCGCCTGTGCTCACACTCTCCACGCTTCCTACGAGTCGCTTAAACCCGTCCCTAATCCTGTCACCATGCCTCGCGAGCGAGGGAGGCCGCGCAGGGGCTCTCCCTGGAGGCCTCGAAGACCCTCCCTCTCGCCTCCTGGTCCGCTGCCACATTCTAACACTTTGGTTCCCTGGATAGCTATTCCCCCTCAGCCTATCAACCCGGTGCTTGAAGAGCCGATACCTGGCCCCCGCCTTCCAGCAAATTCGCCCCGAAGCTCCGCAGAGGATCCCCCTCCTCCCCGCAGACCAAGCAATTATGCGCATCAGGATCCTGTTTCCAACACGGGGGTGCAGCTCAGGGACAATCTCGCCAACATCTACGATCTAGTGTTCGAGTTGCGTAAGGAGGTCGACGACCTCCACTTCCGGGTTCAGTCTACTACCACCAAGGTGACGGCTCTCCTCCATCTCATGGCCTCCATGAGTGCGACCTTCCCTTCTCACCCGGGTGAAGGATCATCGGCGGAAATGCCTGGTGCAGCAACTCAGGATGGCAACACTACGCAGCAAAGAGCAGGTGCAGCAACTCAGGATGGCAACACCACGCAGCAAAGAACAGGAAAGGCTGAGATGGAGTGCACCGACAGTGCAATGGTAAGCGTGGCTTCAACGAGTCGGCAACAGCAAAAGGAGGTGTCAGCGGTCGAGCGAGCGGTGGACAGTGTGAATTCTGAGATGATTTGGGACTATGGACTCCCCTACATCGAGGAAGAGCCGTGGTCGGGCGACATCTCAGCCACGAACCAGGGTCACCCGCCAGGTGTCTAATTAAGCTTAAAAGGCCAATTCTATCAGTCTTAGCTAGATTTCTTTTTGAAGAAAACGTTTACATATTGTCTTTAATCCTAGAACTGTTTGACAAACTTAATAGGCTAGCTGGACTGGTTTCCCCTCTGTTGGGGCAGTCCAGCAAGACAATACTATCCATGGATGTTATCTGGCACTTTCACCAGCTTTTTGAAGGAACTTAATATAATGTCTTCTTACTTAAAAAAAAAAAAAGATAGCATGCATCCAATGTTTTTGTGTATTAAAATTTTGACTGTTAAACTCTTGACTACCTTCAAGCATAATATTGGACAAAGTGGCCATAATGTGACACCAACCTTAACATGAAGGAGGATTAGCTTTGTTTTATCAGGCTTTAATTCAACTTTGCAGTAGGTTAAATTTTTGTAGGGTTAGCTCTGTTTTCAATAGATTGTTTAGGTAGATTCAATTACGTTTTCAGTAAGTTTATTTCTGTACTCTGGATCAGCAACTTAAATCTGGCTCACTCGGATTTGCAGCCTTTCATTCCAGCTTTCCTTGTTGTCAGTCAAGCAGGATTAATCCTTTGATTCAAGGCAAAACAAAAAATGATTTCTCTTAAATATATGACCATACAGCTTATTAAAAAGATAATTGCTTATCAAAAAAGGTGTCCATACGACATCTATCAAATTGGCGATTGTACTGTGTATAATAGTCTTTAATTCTATCTGGGGTGGAAGGTGTGGTGGGGTCATCTACGATCCCAAGTGACAAACGGAAACAACCTATGCCTGGGGTCTAGGACAAGCAACAAACAATCAGGTAGAGGCCTAAGCACTTTTGCAAGGCCTCCTTCTCACCAAAGAAGCTAACATCAAAACTCTGATTGCCCTAGGAGATTCAAGTGTAATTGCCAAATTTATGGCTGGAAAGGGCCAAAAAAACATTCCAAAAGGATAGAGCTCACATTGATCATTGAACGCATCAACGCGGAGGTCAGGAAACAGCTCAAGGTTTCATATCTCCAAGTTCTTCAGGATCTGAACTTAGAAGCTGTTGACCGCCTATTCAACTAGGGGGCAACTCATGTGCCATGAAGATATGCATCGTCAGATGCAAGTATGTTGGAGACAGTATTGGTTCTACTTGGGCATTTTATGCCTCCAGCACAAAATTTTGTAAACGAAATTTTCGCACCCCTGCGTGGGTTAATAATGCAATAGGTCTACATGGATCATAGTTAGGTCAGGTACCTTGGGATGTTTTCATTGGGAGAGTTCTTTTCACCGAGGGTTTTTTATCCTCAGGTTGTCAACTGGGCTTTTTAGCCTAGTTGATTTCCCATGAGTTTTTCCCTCACACTTGCAATAATTCCTCCAAAGTGGTGAACAGCGTTCTAATGGTCTCATCCTTTGGTAGCTATTGTTTAGGAATGATGTAAATGACCATGTCAGACAGTGTAGAAAGTTTCGCGGAATTTCGTCGAGTCTAGATAGGTTTTTTTTAATTAATTAAATTTAATTAATTTTCCTAAGGTTGGGATTTTAATTATTTAATTAATTAAGTGTTTTTGAGCAAATATTGTAAAAGCTGGGTCTTTGGGCTTTTGATAGGGGTATTTGTGCTCAAATAAAATGGAAAGGCACCCCCTACACCCATAGACCAAGTTTCAGCTCAGTCGGACAAGTTTTGCTATGCATTTGTCCACCAGGAGTCAAAGTCAGTTAAAACAACAATTTTAATTGCTAAGTGACATTACCGAAATGTCAAAATTTTGTAATTTTTGAGTTATTGGGTAAATGTTGAGATGGTAAAAAGCAAGAAAAGACCTCCCTAACCTACCCAACCCACCTTACCACTTTCTTACACCCCCTAGCTCACCCCCTCTCACTTTGCCTCACGCCCCCTAAGGGGAAATGTGCCCCCCTCACACCCAAAACCTTAGAAAAGTCATTTTAATTGATTGTGGGGCCCCTCTCATCCCTAGTGCGCCCTTCCTAGCCTACCACATCACCCTTTGATGGTCCCCACACTCCACCTCACTCATCCACACACTCAATAAGCTAAAACCCTAGGTATGGTGCGCCCCCCTTCATTGGGATTCACTCTTTTGCTTAGGAAGCAACACTTGGAGCTCATCCGAGTGCCTTCACCTTGCCTCTTGAACTATAAATAGATCCCTATTCCTCTCGTTCAACCACCATTCTTTGAGCTAAAGTTATGCTACAGGATTTTCGCCCCATCCTTTCTTGCTCTTCCCATCTCACATTCAACTCATTTCTCTCTTGAGAGCATTGGAACAATTTGTTGTTGCAAGGCTCTCCCATTTGGATTTAATCAGAAAGCTTTGGAGGATTTGGAGTAATCTAGAGTATTCAGATTTGCTCTTTTCACATGAGGTGACATTGTTATCTTTTGCATTGTGTTTGGTTTGGACTAGTTTCTTGAGCAAAGTAGTTTGTTTAAGTAGATCAATCAATAGTATTATGGTTGATCTATATATGTAGGATAGTTGATATTGTGAAGTATTTCATCTTATTAGCTTGTTCTAGAATATTATTCTACTCCCATACCTCACGTTTTGCTTGAGTTGTGCAGATTTGCCTCTAAGGTATTGATTGGGATTGTCTCAAGAAGGGGTTTTCCATCAAGATCTTCTTACACTTCTTGCTTCTTTTTGGATCTGATTTGTTTTCTGTTCATGTTCATCATATTGTTGTAACTAACTATCATAGATAGGTCAAAATAAATTTACATTTTACTTGGAGATTTCATGTGAAAATTTTCTGTGTAAAAACAGAAAAAAAAAAAAATTAACATTTTTGTGTTGTACAGCATTTCCAGCAAGCTTTTGCTTGCCGGTTTTTGCAGATTCTTACCAGGGACAACAAGGGGAAACGCTGCCAAAATCACTCTCACAACATCCCCAAGAGGCTCCATTCATTGGGTAACGAATCTCTCTCATTTCTCTTTGTATCTAGCATTGTTGCAAGCCCCCGGGAAGTTCCCTTGAGGCTTGCCTTCTCTTGTGTGTCATTTCATCTTGTATATTTCATTTGTTGTAAGTTTGTAATTGCCTACACCTTGGGAGAGTGATTGGCCCAGCCAACCCCGCCAAAATTGTTGGGCTAGTTTAGATTTCTTTTAAGTTTTCTTCTTTTGCCCAACTTGTCCACAAGGCAAGGTAGTGTGGCCACATAATAATAATAATCATAGCATTGTTCCTTGTTTTTTAACCCTCTTTGGCCAACAATGGTAGGCTTGCCTCCACCTTGGCCATTATGAGTGGTTTGCTGTAATAATTTTGTGTTTATGCTTACTAAAGTTGCCTACACCTTGGGAGAGTAATCCCCAAATCGTAAGGCTAGGATGGTAGTTATGTTTTGATGATTTAAGTTTTCACATGGGTTTAAATTATCTAGAATAGTCATCACACATCTATCATCTTAAGCCCTTAAGGCATAGGTTTTTTTCATGCTTTACTTATCAAGTCTTTTTCACATGTGTTTTATGGTGCTATATTTCATGGTTTAAAGTGTTGTGGAAGTAATCTCCAATCTTGCAACACATTTCTCTTTCAAGGCGTTTTTCCACTCATCTATCTAAAACATATGTGAAGCATTGAATGGTGTAGGATCTAATCTTTCATTTCGGCAAGCATTTGCATTTTCAGCAAGTCTTTTCATGGGATAGCTTATGTGGATAAGTGAACGAATCCAAGTAATTTCTTGGTATCAATTGGCAAGTTGTTCTTGTCTTTACTTCTTTTTGCAAAGTTACATATTATAAATGGTGAATGACATGGCTATGTAAATGATGTGTATCTTCTAAGCTTTTAATTCATGTTGTTCATGAGTTTATGGTTTTAAATTTCAATTTTTGCAACACATTCACGGCAAGCTTTTCAGTTTCGGTTTTGGGTATAAATCACACATTTTGGGCATCTAAAACTCATCTAAAACACTCCAAACACACTTAAAGACTTACCCGCAAGTCATATAACTTTTTAGACAACTTAGGACAACCTAATTCCACCATCTTCACCATCTAAAACGGGTTTGAGGAAAACAACGGAGGATAGTGGAAGGGGACTGTCCCATGGCGCTCCAGATGGGTGTCCTCTCCGGGAAGTACTCTTACTGTCAAGGCTGACCGTGGAAGCTAGGGTGGGCCTCGTTGCCTTACTATCTTGAGCACCCGGCAACTATTTGGCAACAGGAGGAGGTGGTTTAAGGTTCCAACATTTAGTTAGGGGGAGGGCAAATAAAATTTACTTAATCTTTAAAAAACTCCTAACCACTTAGTCTCCTAGACAATCCATGTTCTTGGGTATCTTTAGATGATTGTTTAGGATATCTATATTGCAAGTGCTTTTCATTTTTATAAATCTTTCATGCAATCTTATGGTTTACTTATATAAATGTTTTATTGAGCATTAAGTTTCCAAATACTCATATCTTTGTTTAATGCTTTGTGGTGTGATTCTTGAAGAAGTTGGGTATCCCATTTGGGAGGCATCATCTTCTTGAATCTTGAGTGCTTTAGTGGTTGCCATTGAAAAG
>ML789384.1:801899-814510 GCA_009831015.1 Picea engelmannii | reverse complement strand
TGAGTGAATCTCGAGAGCTATGAAGTAATTATATCTGTCTTTCCCATCTTGGTGCCCCTCAACTTCTCCTGAAGCACCATCTTGCGGTTCTGGTTAGGACTCTAATAAAGACTACAAAGAGACTGCCACATCTGATATGCATAGTCTTTCCCATAAATGTTAGGAATCACATGGTCTTTCACCGCATCAAGGATTGTTCTCTTAGCTCTCTTGTTCTGTCTCTTAAACTCAGCAAAGAGAACCACATCTATAGGAGGTACTACCGGATTTTCCATGATCTCCCATAACTCTCCCTAGTCCAGAATTGTCACTATCCTTGCCTTCCAAGGCTACCAATTACTTGTGCCTGCAAGTCTATCCTCTACCCTCAAACCTGCCACCACCAATGTTGCCATCTGATGTTAAAACTGATACACTCTACCCAAGAAAAATCTGAACAGCTCTAAACAACTGAAATCAGCCTCAAACACACTAGTCTCAAGTGTGAAAAATGAGGCTGACAACCAAGTGTAAATTTGCCCAATAGGCACAAAAACCGAGGCACTTTCAAATCTGATTTTCCTTCTTGTTTGGACTGAAAACTTGCTGTCCAAAAATAGCCAACAGATCTGATCTTTGCCCCACAAACATCTGCCCACTGAATGCTCCAAAAATCAGCCACACACTTCCCTGATGCTCTGATACCATGAAGATTTTCGAGGAACTAGAAAGCTGTCCAACAGGTCTGTCTTTTGACCTCTTGTTGGGCTCTAAGTTCAAGGTTCCAAAGTTGTCCTTGCTGCTATTTTAGGACAGCAAACAGGTCTGAAATTTCTCTCTTCAAAACTTCCTTCAAACTGATGATTGGATGTTTTTTTAAGGTGCCCTTGCAAGTGTTTTCTTAACTGATGTTAACACATGCATAAACCTTAAAACATACAACACTCCTCTAAAATCTTTTAACAACTAACTAGGCTGAAAAGAACTAAGCATGCATGACAAAAGAACACATCATGTTTTTGGTCAACATGACCCTGGAAAAACCCCCCATGGGGGAAACCAGTTAAAGATAGATGTATATATTTGGAGATATCAAAGCATGAGTACAACAAGAAATAAATACAAGTGAACCCGGTACAATAGCAACCAGACTTTGGATGCTTTGGAATTCCTTGTAGATGTGCATGCGAGATGAAGGCTTGCGCCCCTCTTGGACTGCCAAATGTGTAGAAGACTTGCACCCTTGCTCTAGGTGCGCCTCCTTGCCTCCACAAACCTGTCCAAACAATGGTGCGCTCCCTTCTTTCTTGCATGCGCCCTTCTTCCTTCTTTGTACCCTCTCAAACCCTTGGTGCGCACCCTCAAAACAAGCTTGCGCCCTCACTAACTCAAGTACGCCTCCTTCCATGAATGCTTCCTCCAGCAAGTGCACCCTCCATGCTCAAGAAGTCTTGCTCCAACACTTGTGCGCCCTCCTCTCCTCAAGAATGCGACCAAGTGTTCTCCAAACCCTCGCACTCTCTTCTCCACACTCCTCACCCAAATCTCTCAAGTGATCAAGTGCACAATGAAACTCATCCTTACCCTTTTCCTCCTTTAGCCTCTCTTTGGCCAAACCTAAAAGACCAATGGCCTAGATTCAATCTAGCCAAGTCTAATCAATGGGTGAGATTTAATCTCAAAAATCTCACTTAGAAAACCCACTTTCTCAAGTTTCCTTAGTTTGCTTTATGTCTATTAATTCACCTACATTTTGAATTAATACTCAATTTTGACTTAAGTGACAAATTTCACTTTATGACTTAGGTGATAAAGTCAAAGTGAAATTAGATCATAAAGTAAAGTATTAAGGGTAATAGTCTCCCCCTTTGTGTTTAGAGACTCACAAACACAAGGGGACCACTTTCCAAGGTACCCAAAACTCAACACTCCCTCTTATCGAGGAAAGTGTCACTCACCCCTCCAATCTCGTCCCTGTAGTGGACATTGTTTCCTGCTGGCTAATACTCAGTGAGTATGGTTGTACCCTGATCATCAAAAGTGGCCTCTGACTCCGATCTGCTCAACCTGCATGATCTTTAGATGGAAGTACATCTCCACCTATCCGAGTTCTCCTTGAATCAAAGTCCTTCTTGATCCAAGCCTTGATCTTGGCATCTCACCAAAGATCTTGATCTTGGCATTGTTATCCCTAACCTAGGGATAACTGAGGAAATTATGTCTCGAGGCCCACAGGTCCTAGACATGGAGTACCGAGAGCCATATGGACTTGAGCCTGACCCTAGAGGGACTATATTTCATCTTCAGCGCCTCCACCTTGTCAGCAGCAGCAGCATCCATCCCATCGGCCCAGTCCTTCAGCAGCAGTGGGTCTTGCTCCATGAGGTAATGAGTCTGAGTATCATGGCATGTGTCACTCTGATTCTCAAAACATTTGAATATGTGCATTTAATTATTTTTGTTTATGATGTGTGCTTGGACTTTATGCCTTTCCACTTGTCGAAACCTGGGGGGGGATGACGGGATGCCCTAGCAAGTTGGTTCTCTTAGGATTTGAATTGCCACTCAGTGGGTTTATGAAAGGTCATCATCCACTCCCACCATACTTATCACTTTTCATCACGTTCTCTCTCATCCATCCCCTACATTGGTTCGGGCATTGGGTTTACCAAGCTAGCAAAGGGTTGTACCTTGCCTTGTGGGAAGAAGGGGCTAAAGGCCGAGAGGGTAAAAGTAGCTGGCAAAAGATAAAAGCCAAAAGAACAAAACCTTCAGATGCTTCGCCCAGAGATCCCCGAGAAAGAAATAAAAGGGTTCTTAGCAAGAAATGGAGGGACCCATAAAATAATAAAATCAAGGCCAAGTTAGAGGATAAGGGGTCTCATCACGAGCCAGCCTATTAGGTCCATGGGCATGTAGCAGTATGACACTATCATTCAGCTGGTCACCACGCCAGGGTAGTGGCTCTTGGTGGCATAGCCAAGAGAAAGGGGGTCTCATCACGAGCCAGCGTTCTCATCTCTGTGAAATGCTTGTGGGTAACATTGTCACCACTAGTCACCACTGGTCTCTTGAAAGAAAAAGCAATAAGATAAAATGGTAAAAGGCATTGAATGGGCTTGGAAACATTTGCATCCATGACAAGGTGCAGCTCACCCTCTTTAGAGGCACCACTTTCCCCTGTCATCACTGCAACCATTGCTCAAACATCCCTACACCACCTCATCCACTTACATGGCCCGGATTTGTCTTCATCTGGAAACATCCCATGTCCAATGAGAATTAGCCCAGTAGGACCTCCTAAAACACTCTCCAAACTGGGCTTGTAGAATAGTATAACGTCTTTGAGCACTTGTCTGGGAAAAGAGGTTTTATGCACATGCTTAGATAACTTGATTATTAGACATGATTGACATTGTTATGATCCCTGTGACTTATGAGCCCATGGAGGGCGTACTTGTTGTTATTGCAGGGCCACACCCGACGAACAGGTACACATGGGGAGATGATTAGTTCGGACCTCCATAGGGCTAAAATCCCACTAGATGGATGCTGAGACCCCAGCCAGGGGCAAACACATGCCAGAGGCTTGCACCAGAGAGAGAGGAGGATGTTCCACCAGAGATAGCCTGGCAGGCCTGGACCTAGGGTGGTCTTGCCCTCCCACTATGATGTTGGCCTTGGAAGGCTCATGACGTCACCTTTGTGACCCTTGACGTCACCCAATGTTTGATGGACACTTTGGATGCAGTTGTATGCCAAGTGGCGGCTTGATCCAGAGGCCTTGGGAGGCCTAACGTTTTGCTCCTTGAGGCCAACGTTTCACCAGAGAGGCCTAACGTCACCCTAAAACGGCATGACGTCACCTATTCTGCTTGATTTAGGTTTTAATTTGTCATTTTTATGTAAAAACTGGATATTACATGTAAACTGGCCATGTCGACCTTTTTGACCTAATTTGTAAGTTAAAGGTCATTTGTATTGTATAAATAAAAATTTTATCATCTTTCACTCACACTTAGTGAGGTCTGAAATTTGCGCCCTACTTGGGGTTTATTGGCTGAAATTTAGTGCGCACTTCTTGAAGGAGGCTAGTTTTGGTGTATTTTAGCATTTTTCTTGGTGGAAAGTCTTCAACTAGACCTATTGCTAGATGATTCTTGGTGAATGTAAGAAAATTTCTGCAATTCTTCTTCATTTTGAATGGTTATGGTGTATTTATCTTGCATTTCTTCCAAGATTATGAAATTGCTAGCTTAAAACCCTAGGAGGTTAAAGCACATGTTATTGTTCTTGCCTTAACAACTTTTTACCTACTAGATTATGCTAGAAAACCCTACTTTCTTGAAGCTTTGTGCTAAGGGTCTTGCCACTGCAACACCCTAGCATCATTTGCTTCATCTAGTCGTCATCTATTTCATCCTTGAGCTAAAGAAAGAGGAAAAACGCAAGGGCCTAGGGTTACCTACTTCCTAGTGGCCATTTTCCCCTTAGGGTTTAGTGATTGAAGCCTTGGGTTACCAACACTTCAATCATTGATCTTCTTGTCTCTAGCTCTAGTATTATCATTTGTACCTTCAAGATTGTCGCTGCTAAAAGAGACTCCATTAACCCTAAAAGCATTGATCTAAGCCTTTCATTTGATTGATTGATAAACACAACTCCCAAAACTTTTACCTCAAGCTATCTACTAACTTCTCCTAAGCGTAGAATAGGCTAATTTACTAACCTACTTGTTGTTGTTACAAAAGTAAGCTACAACCATTTATTGCAGCATTAAAAACACCTAAAAGCAATTGTAAAGTTGATTTATACACTGCCTAATTAGCTTCTGACAAATGCTAGTACTTTGCTATTATTGAGTTATTATTTTTTATCATTGTGAAGCTCTTTCAAGGCATTTATAGTGAAGCTATTGTCTTATAAACATTGTTGTTATAAAATTCGGTTTGCTTCATCATACATCAACTATCATTTCTATTGATAAGTCCATGGTTTTATGAAGTACTAACATCAAATTGTCCTTGCAAAAGATATATTTTCTTGTTGCTTTGTTCTAGGCAGGTACATCTAAGCATTTCATTACTTCATTGGTTAAAACCTTGGGACTTTCTGATCAGTGTGACTTGTGAAAGGGGATACTTTTATAGACACTTTAACCTTTGCCTTCTCAAACCCCCGGGTCACTGGGGACGTCTCCCCTGGGCCATCAACCCTAAATAGAAAAAGGTATCTTATTAAGGTGACAGTGATAGGATAACCTCGTGTTACGCCAATTTGCATCCCTTAGCCTTTCCCTTTGGGATAAGTACAAATTGCAGGATAACAGGCATCTCACCAAAGATCTCTACCTTGGCATCTCACCAAGGATCTCTATCTCTTGGCATCTCACCAAGAGTCTCTACTGTTAGCTTTTTAGCTCGGGAGGTACTCTGCATGTTTTGTCTTATATGCAGATGTTACCTTATGTTGACACTACTAGGCACTTAACTTTGTAATGGGGTTTTATAAAGTTGTAAAGTGGTTCTTTTATTAAAGTGACTTCTTAATAAAGTGCACCTTCTAATTTTAAAGTGACTTTATTTCATAAAGTGCACTTATGTAATAAAGTGAAATGTACTTTAATATTTTAAGTGATTCATTTTGGAGGGAATGAATGGTGACCCTTGATCTTGCAAAAGGCAAGGTTAGATCTTGGCCTTTGGATTTAGGGTTGGGGAAGGTGAAAAGACACTTTGGAGGTAAAAGGTCATTTTCATATCTGTAAAAGAATGCATTGGGTAGTGTGCAGAAAATAGAGATTTCTGAAGAGAGTTTGGAGAGGAAAGTGAGCAGCAAAAGTTGGCACATTTCCCAAGAGAACTTGGGCACAAATCTCAATGAGGCATTTTTTGTTTTGAATTGTTGTTGAGTTATTTGTTGGGATAGGCCGTACTGTACGAATTCGTACAGATCGTACAACAGCAAACATTGGCACAGAAATCGAGGCAAGATGTGGCATAGTTTTCGAGATAGATTTTTTTGGTTTTCTGAAGGAGGTCGGTCATTGTTGGCACACTTATCGAGGTGTTGTTTTCAGCAAATTTGTACAGCTGTACGGACTGTGGCACAGATTTCAAGGCAGATTTGTGGGGGATTGTTTTGTGTTGTAAGTGGTTTTTCTCTTGGCTGGAAAATGTATTGTGACTGCTGATAAATCTTTCCTAAAACTAATAGAAGCTCTCTCTCTCTTTGGGTTTCCCCACACTGGGGTTTTCCCTCGCATTTGCCTGAATTTATGAGTTATTCATGGGTGATTGAATGTTGTTCATTGTGTTTATTTCCGCTGCATAATTACTTAGCAATGTGTATTTCTGCTTATGGAAATTTCTGAATGTGGGTTTTAGACATATCAAAGTCCATGCAAGACAGTTATCTCTAGGTTGCTAAGTGTATGACAGAATATTAACTTGCTGATTTTTGTCATTAAATTTACATGGTATCAGAGCTTGGTCTCTAAGTGACAGTGAACAGTGAGATTTTTGGGCAAGTTTGAAGGGGGGGAAATTTGTGATTGTTTTCCTTGAGCTGTGACAGGGAATATGGCTACATGCATTAGATTTGAGGATCGATTGGATTGCATTTCCAACTATTTGCAGTGGAAGGTTTGGATGTCAGTCGTCCTCAAGGAGAACAAGATTTGGAATTATGTCAGTTCTGTTGTTGTGGTTCCCGCAGCAGATCCTGTTGCTTTGGATTTGCATGAGGTCAAGGCGGCCAACGCTCAGAGGATTATTCTAGATGGGGTGAAGGATCACCTTATCCCACACTTGGCTGAGAAGAAGACAGCCAAAGAGATGTGGGATGCACTTAAGAACTTATCTGAGGCGAAGAATGAGAACCGGAAGATGGCCTTGAAGGCTAAGTTGCATGATACCAAGATGGGTAAGGAGGAGAGTGTTTCTTCTTATCTTACCCGGGTAGCTCAAGTGAAAGATGAGTTGGTTGTTGTTGGAGAGGTCATATCGGATTCAGAGTTGGTGAAGATAACCTTGAAAGGCTTCACCAAAGAATGGGAAATCTTCGTGAAGTGTGTGGTGGGTTGTGAGCATCTTCCAGATTGGAACAGACTGTGGGACGATTTCACTAAGGAGGAGATCCAAGAAGGATCTCAGAGCAGTGGACAGAAGACAAATGGAGCTGATGAGAATGTTGCTCTTACTGCAAAGAGCAAGAAGAAAGGAAGTTTCGGGAGGGACTTGAGTAAAGTCAAATGTTATTGTTGTAATGAATTGGGGCACCTTGCTTCTCATTGTCCTAAGAGGAAGAAGAAGAAGAAGGAACCAGAGGGGCCTCAGAAAACTGCTACAGCAGCCATGGAGGACTTTGCTTCCAAGTATGACAGGGAATTTTCTTTGGTTACCCTAGTTTCCAGTGTCGGTAACAGAGGATTTGGAGGTGATATCAGATGGATTGTGGATAGTGGAGCCTCTTGCCACATGACATGAATCTGGCAAGTATTCCTTAATATCACAGAGACAAGTCTTGTCCGACAGGTGGTAAATGAAGGTGGTATGGCGCGAGTTGTACTTGGAATTGGAAGGGTTAGATTCCAACTCGAGTATGGAGGATTCCTGGAGCTTGATGGAGTTCTCTTTGTTCCAGGGTTGAGGGTTAACTTGCTCTCAGTCTCAACCTTGGAGGATGTAGGATATTGTACATTGTTCAAGAGGGAACATGTTTTTATCTACAAGGAGGGAGTGGACCCGGTGGAACTGCAGCTAATCGGTGATCCGGTGGACAAGTTGTATATGTTGCAAGGACAACCTTCAGTGTATGATTCAGCGTCAGATGAGGAGCATGAGGAAGCTCCTGAGACTGTGGTGGGCCCAAGGATTCAGTCTTGCATTCCGAGAGAAGAGAGCGAGTCTCTTCTGAGCACTGGCAGGAAGCTCAACCAGTGTAGTCGAACCAATGCTCATGGTGGAGTGGATTCTCCAAGGAGCTCAAGGTTCTGGGTAGCGATCGGGAGATCTTTTAGTTCGAGTTCTGTGCGGGTGTTGAGGATAGCTCCAAGTTCAGAGGGAGCTCCTACAGAGCACCGTGTAATGGGACCAGATGATGGAGATGGCAGCGAGTACTTCCCTCGCTAAGAGGGAGTGTTAGCTTTTTAGCTTGGGAGGTACTCCGCATGTTTTGTCTTGTATGCGGATGTTACCTTATGTTGACACTACTAGGCACTTAACTTTGTAATGGGTTTTTATAAAGTTGTAAAAGTGGTTCTTTTATTAAAGTGACTTTTTAATAAAGTGTACCTTCTAATTTTAAAGTGACTTTATTTCATAAAGTGCACTTATGTAATAAAGTGAAATTACTTTAATATTTTAAGTGATTCATTTTGGAGGGAATGAATCATGACCCTTGATCTTGCAAAAGGCAAGATTAGATCTTGGCCTTTGGATTTAGGGTTGGGGAAGGTGAAAAGACACTTTGGAGGGAAAAGGTCATTTTCAGATTTATAAAAGAATGCATTGGGTAGTGTGAAGACACATTGAGAAAAAGAGAAAGAGAGATTTCTAAGGAGAGTTTCGAGAGGAAAGTGAGCAGCAAGAGTTGGCACATTTCCCAAAAATCGAGGCAAGAGGTCAAAATATCTGAGTTTGGTTCCGCCATCGAAACATACTGAATATTGAGAATGTTCTTCTGCACTATGTCTCTAACATAGTGATATCTCATCTCAATGTGTTTTGTCTTAGAAACACAGGAATCACGAAGAGCTTTACACAACTCTGTTTATCACAGTGGATTATTGTGGGTTCCAACTCAGCACTGAACAAATCTGAGAGTGGCTTTCTGAGCCACGCTACTTCTATACTGGCATCACTTGCAGCAAAGTATTCTGCTTCTACAGTGCTCTAGGCTGTGGAGCCCTGTTTCCTGCTAGACCAGGAGAACATAGTTGAACCCAAGCTAAAACAATATCCGGAAGTACTCTTCCGGTCCACTATACTGCCCATCCAATCTGAATATGTATAACCATGAAGCATGACACCTCCACTGAAGTGTATATAAGCCCATAGGCTATAGTATCTTGAACATATCTCAGAAAAGGTTTAACAACAACCATATGAATATGCTTCGATTCATACATGAACTGGATGAGGGCATTCACTGCATGATAAAAATCCAGTCTAGTATGTATAAGATACATTAAGGACTCAAAAAGGTCTTCCAGATCTGAAACTGTAGCTTGATCTTGTAGCTTCTTTAGTTTTGGAAATCATCGGTGTGGATATGGACTTACAGTCCAATATGCCAAGTCTGCGGAGCATATCAACTGTGTACTTGCTCTTGTGAGAGAAACATCTCACCTGGATTTTGTCACACCTCTAAGCTTAAAAAAATAATGCCAAAGACCCAAGTCTTTCATTTCAACTTCTGCTGAAGAGCTCCCTTTTAGTCTGAGCTATCAAAAATTTCCTTTCCTGTAAGGAACAGATCATCCTAAGATAACAGGATGATTTTGTACAATCTTTATATAAAGATTGGGATCTGCAATACTCTTGGTGAACCCAAGACTCTGTAGAGAGACAGTCAATACTTTCATACCAAGCTCTCGGAGCTTGTTATAATCTATGGGATTCTTTCCCATGGATAGACTCTTGCTCAACTTCATTGTTAAGAAAAATCAGACTTAACATCTATCTGGCGAAGTTTCCAAATCAAAAACTGCAACAAGAGAGATAAGGATCCTGATGGAAGTAAGGATCTTGTCATAGATAATCCCTTCTTATAGATAATATCATTTTTATTGATGATTGTTCGCGTAAAACTTGGATTTATTTCTTAAAAACTAAAGATGAATCTTTAAGCAGATTTCAAGATTTCAAGAATCTTGTTGGAAATCAAACAGGAAGACACATCCGAGTTTTCAGAACAGATAACGGTAAAGAATTTGACTCCTTCAAATAGGACGAACTCTGTCGAGCCTCTGGAATTAAGAGGGAGCTAACTGTAGCAGAATGGGGTTGTTGAAAGAAAGAATAGAACTATCTGTGAAGCAGCCACGGCTATGATGCATGATCAAAACTTACCTCTATCACTTTGGGTTGAGGCTGCCAGTACTGCAGTCTACATTTAGAATAGATGTCCACACAAAGCCCTTGAAGCGAAAACTCCTGAAGAAGTTTTCACCAGATGTAAGCCCTCAGTTGATCATTTAAGAATCTTTGGCAGTCCAGTTTATATACACATTCCAAAAGAGAAGAGGACTAAACTAGAGCCCTCCGGTAAGAAAGGAACTTTTGTGGGATATAGTGAGACCTCAAAAGCTTACAAGATTTATATCCCTGGCCAAAAGTTCATCGAAGTAAGCAGAGACGTGACTTTTCATGAAGAAACAGCTTTTCGTCGAGCCAGAGAACTTCCATGTGATTCAGAGGAGCAGGAAGCTCCACCACTGGATCCTTCAGACTCTCCTCTTCCAGATAAACAGAGGGAGGAAACCTCAGAACTTCCAGTGGACCCCTCAAGGGATACCATTGAGTTTCCAATGGAGATACCTCCTACTAAAAGGAAACTAGCCTAGTGTCGAGAAATATTGAAAGAAGCAGAAAAGCATTCAGCTCCTAAGGGCACCTTCAGAGAAAGCAAGAAACAAGATGAGTACTCCGGTCTCATAGCTCATTTAAATACTGTAATTGATTTAGAACCTTCCACATTTGTTGAAGCCTCCAAACATCAAGTGTGGAAAGATGCTATGAATGAAGAATATGATTCTATTTTAAAGAATGATGTATGGACCGTAGTTCCTAGACCTCATGGCAAATCTGTAGTAACTTCAAAATGGTTTATAAGATAAAACATGCAGCAGATGGCAGCATTGAGAAATACAAAGCGAGATTTGTGGCTCGTGGTTTCTCTCAGAAAGAAAAAATTGACTACGACGAGATTTTTGCTCCAATTGTCAGATATACTTCAATCAAGATTATTATTTCACTTGCAACAGTTTTTGGTTGGAAACTTCACCAGATGGATGTTAAGACTGCTTTTCTTAACGGTGAAGTTGCGTAAGA
This sequence comes from Picea engelmannii, assembly GCA_009831015.1. Lineage (NCBI taxonomy): Eukaryota > Viridiplantae > Streptophyta > Pinopsida > Pinales > Pinaceae > Picea > Picea engelmannii. The sequence continues at coordinate 803,477 of ML789384.1, read as the reverse complement.
AGTACACATTGAGCAACCGAAAGGTTTCGTGATACATGATAAAAGATCTCATGTGTGCAAACTCAAGAAAGCCCTGTATGGGTTGAAACAAGCTCTGAGAGCTTGGTATGGTGGAATAGACAGTTTTCTACAAAGTCTTGGATTCTCCAAGAGCATTGCAGATCCAAATCTTTATATAAAGATTGTTCAAAATCATCCAGTTATCCTAGTCTTATACGTGGATGATTTGTTCCTCACTGGAGAGGAAAACTTGATAGCTCAGACTAAGAGRGAGCTTTCTGAARAATTTRAAATGAAAGACTTGGGGCTCATGCASTATTTTTTGGRCTTGGAGGTTTGGYAGAAACCARGAGAGATCTTYCTCTCACAGRGTAAATATKYAGTTGATATACTTCGCAGATTTGGCATGATGGACTGCAAGTCCATGACAACTCCAATGATCTCTAACCTAAAGAAACTACAAGAGCAAGTTATAGGTTCAGATCCAGAAGACCCCACTGTATATCGGCAGATCATTGGATCTTTGATGTATCTCATACATACGAGACCAGACATCTGTTATGCAGTAAATGCTCTTAGCCAGTTCATGTGTGAACCAAAGCATATTCATATGGTTGCTGTAAAACATATTCTGAGATATGTTCGGGGAACTATAGCTTATGGTCTCAGATACACCTCCAGTGGAGGTGTAATGCTCCATGGTTTTACAGATTCAGATTGGATGGGCAATACAGTGGATCGGAAAAGTACTTCTGGATATTGCTTCAGTTTGGGTTCAGCAATGATTTCCTAGTCCAGCAGGAAACAGGGCTCCGTAGCCCAAAGCACTGCAGAAGCAGAATACATTGTTGCTAGTGCTGCTGGCAGAGAAGCAGTGTGGCTCAGGAAGCTACTCTCAGACTTGTTCAGTTCAGAGCTTGAACCCACAGTCATTCACTATGACAATCAAAGTTGTATAAAGCTCACTAAGAACCCTGTGTTTCACGACAGATCGAAACACATTGAGATGAGATATCACTATGTCCGGGACATGGTTCAGAAGAACGTTCTCAACATTCGATATGTTCCGATAGCAGAACAGACAGCAGATATTTTTACCAAGCCACTGTCCCTGACAAAGTTTGTATACTTTCGTGACAAGCTTGGTGTAGCTAAGAATGCCTCTCTTGCTGAGAGGGAGTGTTAAATTTATAGCAACTGCAAGAGCCATTCTCCGGGAGGATGGCAAAGACCCTAGCCGAGATCTAGGGCCCCCAGTGCACTCCTGGGGTACTTGGTCTAGGACCAAACAGTCAGTGCCATGGCAAAAGACCCTTGTTAGGGCCCCCAATATATGACTGGGGTTCTTGGTCTGGGACCAAGCAGTAAAGACCCCTGAGAGGGCCCCCAGTATATGACTGGGGTTCTTGGTCTGGGACCAAGCAGTTAAAGCCCTTAGATATGTCTAGGGCCCCTGGACATGGTCCAGGGTACCCATGCCTGGGGCATGGGTTGATCCTTGGTCTTGTACCTTGGTGGATAAGACCCCAGAAAAGTTCTGGGGCAACTTGATCCTTGATCAGGTATTTTGTTGGTGTA
>ML789384.1:790078-801064 GCA_009831015.1 Picea engelmannii | reverse complement strand
TGTGACTCCTTCAGAGGTAAGACTTCAAGGCAAGGTAAGTTATCTATTCAATTTACCATTATCAGATCTGGATTTTGTTTTGAGTTTTGTTTTGATCTGTCTAGATATATATATCAGCATTGAATGTTATAGGATATCAGATCTGGACTGTATCTTGAGTTTGGTTCTTACTCTTTGTTTCAGAAGTTGTTATATTGCTCATAATCAGATTTGAGTTCCTTTTGAGTTTAGATCTGTATGAGAATTTCACCAGCATTATAGATCAAAATTGATGTTTATTCTAAATCTACTTTTTAGCTATATCTAAACTAGCTTGAATCTGAGCACACATGTTTGTTTTCTCTGTTCAAACAGTGTAGATTTGTTTTCTGAATATAAGACCTAGTTATTATTCTCACTGAATTTCAAAAGGACACTTTTGTTCTGTTTTACTACCCTAATTCTAACAACAAGAGTGAAGGAAAACAACAAAGGGTTACCTTTTAAGACAAAGTCAAGGGGAGTTACATAATGGCAAAACATGTCCACATGAGTCTCATAGTGACCTATAAGCTTTATCATCATTGCATAAGGGGGTGCATCAACAATGTGATCACGTCCTTCTTCATAGACACTCCTAGATACATCCCAGGAGAGAAGAAGAGGATCACATATCAACACATCTTGGTATTACACCAAGATCTACTTGGTCAGGAACCAGGTTTCCCCAGAATACATCTGGGGGCCCTAGAACAGATCTAGGGTCTTATCCACCAACGTACAAGACCAAGGATCAACCCTTGCATTAAGCAAGGTTTTCCTGGAACACGTCAAGGGGCCCTAGACACATCTAGGGACTTATCTCAACCACCAAGGAATATATCCAAGGATCAATCCAAGCACTGAGCAAGGATTCCCTGGAACACATCCAGGGACCCTAGACACATCTAGGGACTTACTGCTTGGTCCAAGACCAAGAACCCCAATCATCTACTTGGGGCCCTCACAAGGGTTCTGCTACTTGGTTCTAGACCAAGAACCCCAGTCATCTACTGGGGGCCCTCACAAGGGTCTTTTGCCATGGCTCTCACTGCTTGGTCTCATACCAAGAAACCCCAGGAGTGTGTTGGGGGAGCTAGTCTATAGCTAGGGTGTTTTCCATCCTCCAGAGAATGGCTCTTGTAGCTGCATTAATTTCAACAAAGGTTTATCTTTGACTTGACTTGCACTTCAAGTAAAGCTTTTTCCAAGTTGACTAGCACTTCAAGGAAAGTTTTTTGCAAGGTGACTTACACTTCAAGAAAAGTATAAATCAAGTTGACTTGTACTCCAAGAAAGCTTGTATTGTAGGAAGTTGGCTTTGGAAACTCATTGTTTTATAGGAGTGGCTCATGCACTCTAACTTTGTATCGACATTGTTGTACTTAGCAATCCCATTAACCTACTTTTATTGTCATTCACTGGACATTAATAAAATTAGCTTATCTTATCTTATCTCCAAATTAGACTCGATTCTACTCTTGGTCTTCCTCCAATTTCCGACTTTTTCTTGGCTATAAGAAGGAGTATAAGCAAAGGAGGCTTCCATTCTTTTCACTTAACACTTCAATTTTTGAGCAAGCACTTATGCTACTGTATTGGTTGAGTTTCCCACGTTCACTACCATAATTATACTTCGAGTGGTCTAAGGAGATAGTAAGAATCTCGGTGTGTTTATTTCTATTCCCCAAGCTCCTTGTGATATGATCCCGAGGGGGGCATAACACCTTGGGAATGCTAACTTGTATCCAACTTGCTTGGAGCTTTGTCCTTTCTACAACTCTAAGTAATGAAGATCAAATCAATATATTTTGCCAACCAATACGAAAATACTTCTATGTAAGAATTCTACCTATCTAGCATCGATAGGTATTGCATGTTTGAATATTTATTTCTCAAGTCTGTTACTACTTTGTCGACCTTAAAAAGTGTTGACTCAATCCCATGAGAGGCCCTATTCCAGACACTTAAAGACGTTGGCATTTCTAAGACTATCCTTGCAACCATCATCCGCTTGTACGAGTCTATCCTAGGTCATCTCCACACGACACCTAGAGTGTCAGAATCTATGAGCACTATTGGGTCAAGCAAGGGTGCCCACTATCCCCCACCCTATTTGGGATTTACATCGATGAGTTGGAGTCTTACCTTCATGAGCATATCTAGAACAATGGTGGGTGCCTTCTCCACCAAGTTTTAATATCTATTCTTCTTTTTGTTGATGATGTGATCCTCTTAGCCTCTTCCCTTAAGGGTCTGCAAAGACTGTGAAGATACTTTGGCCCTTTTCTATAAACATTGGCAGTTAACAATCAACCTGGGTAATACCAAGGTTAAGATCTTCAATTGGTCGAAAAAGGTCTTCTCACACTACCATTTCTTCTTTAAAGGGGAGGAGATCAAGATCACCAACTCCTATACTTACTTAGGGGTTTAGTTCTCAAGGCCCCATTTTAGTTTGAGGCATGCTCTTCAATGTTGTGTCAACAAGGGCTATGGATCTTTAGTCCTGCTCGAGAGACTATGTTTCCAACATCATTTCCAAGGCATCTCATCCAAAATGTTTCTCATAGATTCCATTATCCAACACACAATTCTTTATGGTTCAAAGGTTTGGGGGCCTTGTTTGCTAGACTCTAACTAGGCCACCACTAAGAGGGTGTCAACCCTTCTCCTTTAACACTTCATCAAATGCAAGTAGACAATTTCCATGCCCATCGGCCTTCCTGAGTTTGGTGCCCACTCCTTCTGTCTTGAGACTATTTTCAGCCTAGTTTCACTCCTACATCATGTTTAAGGCTATGTTAAGTCGACAACAGGTCAAAAGTAGTACCTGTACCTGGCCCATTGTTGTTCAAAATCCATTGCTTTGGCTAACCCTACTAGACGGGCTTGTGGTTGGTTTGTTGGGATCTTGAATCTTTTGGAGTCTATGTATTTCAATGGACCACCACCCTCCATTTAAATATTCACTAGATGCACATGGTCGCATTCTACCTATCAAAAAAACTTAAACAGGATCATTTGGGACGACATCTACAAGCAATACACCCAAATCACTTGGATAGATCCATCAAGCAAGTTACGCCCAAAGATGGCCCTTTATGCAAAGCACTTTATGGAGCTGAGGGACAAACTCATTATTCGACCTCCATACACACACCTTAACTAGATGCATGCTCTTTGCATCCCCCTGAGTTAGTTTAGAGTGGGTTCACATTAACTTCAAGTGGAGACAAAGCACCATCTTGACCAATCTAACAGTATCTTAGAGAGGTTGAGACTGAGGAGCACTTCATTTTCCATTGTCCTATTTATTACAAGATCCACAGGCAATTCCATTGTCTATTTAGGGAGTCACGTGCCCTTTCCAATTTTTTCCGGTAACCCAACAAACAAAATCTGGCTCTATACATGCAAGAGGCCCTCAAACTCCGATACGAGATTTTCTAGCCACCCCCTAGGCTAGCCTCCACTAGATTGCCACTTCCTTCTTTTTGGTGCTCCCATCTATCAGAGGTACCACTAGTAGTGTGGCTTCCGATTCTAGATCAGTGCAGGCCTGGGCAGGCCATTTCTACTTCCCAAAGACCCTAGCAATGTTGTCATTCCAAATCCCATACCAACAGTCAAATGAGACTACCCAAGCCTCAATGGTGGGTGACCTCGTCCACGTAGCAACATAGTGCACAGTGCAAATTATCATCTAGCTCCTCTTCCAAACAGTATTATATCTGGAACCTTCTCCATTTGGCCTCGAATTAGAGGATCCTAACGATCTTGAATTTTTTTGTAGTTGTATGCCAGATTCTGGGTCCATTTCTCCCAAATCTAATTTCCACTATGAATGCTCATTTTTTAGATCTTAGCTTAGAGCAACACTTTGCTCAATTTTACTTTTTGCATCTTGCTTTATTTAGGAGCTGCTTTCCATGTTCCCACTATGTATCAACACTTTTGTACTAAGTAGTCCCATTGACCTACTTTTGTGGTCATTTGTTGGACATTAATAAAAGTATTTTATTTTATCTTTATCTTATCAAGTACATGAACTTGTGAAATTCAAAGAGCGTCGTTTACCTTACAAGTTTTGTTTTCATTTCACTCCATAATTTCAAGGACAATGCACCAATCATCTTTAAGCATTAAGCAAAATTCATTGAATATCATTGCTGGTTTTCAAACTAAGTTGCTGAATTGTAAAGAGAATACTTTATATCAGTAATAACAAGTTGATCTAGGGTGTTTTCTTTTCATTTTTGGACCAATTTAATTCATTGTTCTGCAACTTTAATTGCAGAAACAAGAGGATATTATGCAAATTTATGAAATTTCTAATTGTTTTGACATACAATCTGATAAATTCAAAGTTAACACTTGCTGGTTTAAAAAAGTTGCAGATTTTTGAGTAATTTATTGCAGATCAGTGAGTTTTCATTACAGATTTGAGACACCGTATTCCCCCAACAGTTCATAATCAAAGCCACGAATCATCTCGGGATACCACCTTGAGGTTAGCAAAGCACTGACCTGAAGTGGGAGGGATTATGTGAGGTAACATTCCCACCTTCCCAGAAATTATCCAAAAACTTCTGGGTCATTTTAGCAAAGATATTTCAGGGTGATAACATATACTATGTTTCTTGATATGTCTGATTTTGAATGTCCTATTAACTGGTGGCTCCAATAAAGCAATTTTTACTAAGAGAATCGTTTATCTTAGAAGTTTTCTTTTCACTTCATCCCCTAATTTCAAGGACAATGCACCGATCATCTTTAAAGTAGTTGATTTTTAAGCATTAGGCAAAATTCATTGAATATCACTGCTGGTTTTCGAACTAAGTTGCTGATTTGTAAAGGGAATACTTAATATCAGCAATAAAAAGTTGATGTAGGGTGTTTTCCTTGGATTTTTGGGCTAATTTAATTCGTTTTTCTGCAACTCTTATTGCATAAACAAGAGGATAATATCACAAATTTATGAAATTTCTGATTTGCTTCGACATATATTCTCATAAATTCAAAGTTAACACTTGCTGGTTTAAAGAAGTTGGAGATTTTTGAGTAATTTATTGCAGATCAGCGATTTTTCATTACAGATTTGAGACAATAGGGGAATTTTTATTATGGTACCTATATTGGTGCCACTCAATCAGGACTATAAGTTTCTCACTGGTTTTGAAGATAGACAACGATGCTTTCCTTTGATTGTAATTATCTCTTTATATTCAGTAGCATCTTCCATATACAGACTGTGGGATGAAGTATACATGCATATTCCTCATGGAGATTTGACAATGGAGGTCTAGATGATGCTACATGGGGAAGGCCCAAGAACACTTCCAGATCTAACACTCCAATTGCTTTGGTGACAGAGTAATTCAAGGAGGGAGAACTGTCACAATGCATAAACAGAATGTATTTTTTCCAGCTGAGAAGAAATGCCCAACAATGCATACAAATGTAGTAGAGAAGTCCAGTTTTGTATTGGAAGGGTTAACACATGTTTTTAGAGGCATTAGACGTTGTTGCACCGAAAGTAGCAAGGGGATTATACACTCAGTATGATAGAGATGTTGTCAAATTTGTCAGATGGGTAATGCTTACATTTCGGTTTCAAAAAAATATAAATACTTATAATAAATAATAGTAATACTATATGTTTCCCGTAAGGGGTGGCAGCATAAGAGAACACGACGCCCCCACGTGGAGGGAAAGGATATCGACAAGGCCGAACTGATATTATGGCAAGATCGAGCGAAGTAGCAGGGTGGGTTCAGGACTTCATTGCCTGCTCATGTTGTCCCAAGGAAGGTCAGTGTTTTGATAAGCACAGTTTCATGGAGCAAACGGAAATCATGATGGAAACTAGGGCACTCAGGTCTAATGCGAGCGCCAAAAGACGGTCAACTGTTAAAATTAATGAGCCACTTACTCCAACCAACTCAAGAGTCAAAACCGTGCAACCTCAAGTCTAGATGGGGAATCTGGCATTGGTGGTTAGTTTACCTAGTAAGCTTTGCACCCTAGCCGGTTCAATTTGTTAATTTAGAAAGGTTAAAGGGCACGGTGGCCAGTGCTTGCTGGTCTGTTGTTTGTGTTAATTTTATATGAATCCAGCAATCAGAAATTTAATGCCAATAATTTTATCTACCCACAAATTAAATTCACTGCTGATATAACTTCCGAAGCAAATTATGCAGAAAATTTACAGCTGAGTTCTTAACAATTTGCACAGCAGAAACTTAACATGAAACCAAGCACACAAAAACTTAACACCAGAAATTACCCTGGAAACCCCAGTGTGGGGAAAACCAGCAAAGAGGGGGCTTTATTGGGCTTCTGAGAAAATAATAAAAGCAGCAAATTACAAGAGAATTTCTTACAGTCAGAATGGCCCAGCAAACTAAGTGCTGTACGGCCCAGCAATTCCCAGCCTGTATGGCCCCTCCACTGGCTGAATCGTACAGCCTGGTACGGCCTGGCATGGCCTCTTATCTTGGTTGTACGGCTCTGTCCTGTACAGCCCCTCTTCTTGCTGCTCAAATTGGCCCTAGCTCGGCCTCTCTTTCTCTGGCTGAAGACGCCCAGAAAATGGCCCCTTCTTCTCTACTGTGTACGGCCCAGAGTACAGCCCTCTTCTGCTGCTCTATACGGCCTGTACCTTGCTGCCCAGCTATGCCCAGAATTCAGCCTCTCTCAGCAGTTCAAACTTCATCCTCTCTCTTTTCTCACCCAAGCGCCCTCTTTCTCTTGCTCAAATGAGTGTGTGTCCTCCTTTTCCCTCAGCCACCTTTTTATCTTTTCAATTTACTCATTTCCTCCTCTCATGAGTTCTCTAGAAGATTCCAGAAAATTCACTTTAAGTGAAAATTTAATTTCCTCAAGTTTACACTTAGGAAATCTGAGTAAATAAAGCCAATAAAATTATTTGACTAATTTTATGTTTTTCCTAAGTTAGACTTAGGCTAAAAATAAAATTGTTGATCTGGGTATTAATTAATGTCCATCAACATGCCTAGAACACTTAGGCCTATGCTGAGACACATTCCGAGCTATAAATTTAACACTCCCTCTTAGCAAGGAAGGTGTTCTGCACCACCCCCAACTTATCCCTGAAGAAGACAAACTTGCCTTTCATCAAGGCCTTCGTGAGAATGTCTGCCACATGTTCACCTGTAAGCACATACTGTAGCTTCACTATCCCTTTCTGCACACAGTCTCTGATGAAGTGAAACTTGATTTCAATGTGTTTGGATCTGTCATGAAATACTGGATTCTCAAAGAGCTTGATGCAGCTCTGATTGTCACAGTTGATGACATTAGTCTCCAACTCCTAGCCAAACACACCCATGAGCAGTTTAAGAAGCCAGATGGCCTCACATGCTGCTAAGCTAGTTGCCATGTACTCCGCCTCAGCAGAGCTCGATGCCACTGACTTCTGTTTCCTGCTGAACCAGGAAACAACTCCTGATCCCAAGCCGAAATAGCATCCTGATGTACTCTTCGTGTCAACCGTGTTGCTTGCCGAATCTGCATCTGTAAAGCCTGTCAGATTCACCCCATCTCCCTGGATATAACTCAACCCATATTCAACCGTGCCACGCAGATATCTCAAAACATGCTTCGCTTCCACCTGGTGTATCCTCCTCGGCTCAACCATGAACTAACTGAGTGTGTTAACTACAAAGCATATATATGGTTTAGTGTTTACCAAATACATGAGAGAGACAATCAATTTCCTGTATAGTGTAGGGTCCACTACCTCTAATCTGGAAGCATCAATCTTCTTCCAATTGGTCACCATGGGCATAGACATACACCTACAGTCCTACATACCAAATCTCTTAAGAGTCTCCACTGCACACTTCCCCTGTCCAAGGAAAGTCTGACCATCTTGTTGCCACACCTCTAACCCCAAAAAGTAATCTAGCAACCCCAAATCCTTCATACTCTGAAGCAAGGTCCCTCTTGCACTCCGCTATGAGCCTCTCTGAACCTGTGAGAAACAGGTCATCCACATACAACACAAGAATGAGTGGCTCACCTCCAACTATGATGTAGTAGAGGTTAGAGTCCACCTCACTCTTGGTGAAGCCCATCCCCTGCAAAGTAGTTGTATATACGTGAGTACCAAGCCCTGGGAGCCTGCTTGAGCCCATATAAGGCTCTCTTTAACCTGCAAACATGGGAATCTCTCCCCTGCACCTCAAAACCCTCTGGCTACTCAATATACACCTCCTCCTCAACTATGCCATTAAGGAAGGTCATCTTCACGTCCATCTAGTGGATCTTCCACCCCATCTCTGATGCAATAGAGATCACAGCCCTGATCGAAGTGTATCTTGCCACTGGGGCAAATGTCTCATCATAGTCAATTCCCTCCTTCTGAGAGAACCCCTTAGCTAACCGAGCTTTGAACTTCTCCACACTGCCATCTGCAACGTGATTGATCTTGTAGATCCATCTCGAGCCAATCACTGATTTCCCCTCTAGCCGAGGCACAACCTCCCATACATCATTCTTCATGATGGAATCATACTCTTCCACCATGGCATCTCTCCACACCTACTGTTGTGATGCCTCCCGATAGCTGGAAGGCTCGGCCCCTAACAGCTCGCTCATAAAAACCATATAACTAGAAAATCTTTGTGGGGCTCTACTCTCCTGGGAACTACAAGCCTTTGGACATGAGAAAAATCCTAGGATACCCAAGACAAATGCCCCGGATATCCAAAAGATGGCTCCCTAGATTCACTGGTAGCGATGGGGAAAGAGTTGACTTTCATATGAGCAATTTTTATTCTTATTTTGGACTCCATCATGTCGATGATGATGCCGAAGATGTAGTGATGAAAATTTTTCCCACCACTCTTCATGGGAATGCTAAAAAATGGTATGATAATCTTCCCGATGCTAGCATCACCTCCATGAACCAGCTGGAAGAAGTTTTTCTCAAGGAATGGGGCATAAGTTTGGGAGACATCCCAGTACTGCTAAAAAGATTCGAACATATAAAACAAACTGAGAATGAAACTCTATTTAACTTCCAGAGTAGGTTTGAGGGCACTCTATATCAGATTCCTGCAAGCCATCGTCCTGAAGAAGAGTATATTGTCCATCTCTATACCCATGCGATCTTGGCACACCTAGGTTTGCCCCTCAGTAAAAGGGCCCCAAGGACGCTCAATGAAGCTTATGGCATGGCTAAAGGAATTGAACAAAACATCTCCTTATCCGGGATAAAGGACCTTGGGTACTCTTAGTATGGAAAGTTTGTATTCCCATGAAAACCTTGTTGATGATTTCCAAGAAGAAGGGAAACAGACCATCATTCAACATGGGATGGTTGAAGACATGGCTGAGGAGATGGAACCTAAGCAAAATGATGAAGTATCAATGTGTGCCCCTCCCTCTGATGAAGCAATCCAAGAGCCCTTTTCTCCTGCACAACAAAAAGAAGATGAGGTTAGTTGCGTTCCAATTCAGGATTCCGATAAAACCTTGTCACATGATTCAGATGAAGGAGGAATGGGATTCCCCAAAGTATTTGATCTTCCGAGCTACACAACTAAAGAAGAAGGGGCAATTCCTGAGGATGAAACCATAATGCATGCTGAAAACACCAAAGTCCTCGAAGTTCCTGCGCAAGAAGAAACAGTAAGTTACCCTCCTCCCCTAGTTTTTGATAATGCTTTACTTTATGATGAAGGAAATAAGGAGGAGGAGAATGAAGTGTCAGATGTTTTAATCCCTTCATGTTGTGATAATGACCTTGTTGATAATTTTGATGAATTCATACATGTTGGGAGACGTAGGTGGGATATAATTGGTTATGATATAGGTCCCGTCTATGATATTGAAACTCATTTCCAAGTGTTGCCTTTGCAATCATCACAACAGATTATTCTTCACCAGTGGCAACAAGGAGATGAGATTCTCACCCATACTCTCCAAAAACCCAAGGATAACCCAGTACCTTGTTTTCCTGATGATTTTCAGTCATACCTTGAGGACTTTGATGATTGTTCCTCTGAGCATTCGGAATTATTTTATGAAGATGACTATCAACCACCACTCTGCTCAGATTTTGATGCAAGTAAGAACATCGTTTGCCTAAAGAAGGTTTCTCATGACTTTTCACTCCAGCCACTTGTTATTACTTTACCGTGCTTGTCCATTAAAGGTGTAGTTGGGAAGTATATTTTTTATGTTGAGCTTCCTCTTAGGCAAACCCTAGCCGCCAAAGGTCGTTTGGATACTGCAAGTTTGAGTCAGTTATCCCAGTTTTTCAACTTTCCCTTGGTAGTTTGCCGGTCGTATGCTAGGTCTCTCTCGATCCCTTCCTTGACTTCAAAGCGTGAGGATGCCCCAGGTAGCCAGTTTGCAGGCCCTTTGAGTCAGTTTTCTGAACCTTGCATTTCTCATGACCCTTTCTCGAAGTGGGTTGAGTATTTTCCTCGGGGATGCACTTGGCAAGATTTTATCCCTCCCACCCGCCTCCATGAGTTAGACTTTATGACTTCCGATGATATAATATATGATCTAACCCATGTCATTGTTGTGCTCGATTTACTACTGTTTTGGTTTATGATGAAGCACAAAGGCAGGTATTGTGAGACATTGCTGGATTGGCTTCATTGGTTATTTAACTACACCAAACATCCAGCCAAAGGTAAGTGTAGGTAAGTAGTTTGCTTTGCATTGTTGATCATTTTTCAATTTATACATATGTGCCCATATATGCGGGGTGGCAATACCACCCCACCTTTGTTGCTAATGCCCTATTCGAGTGTGAGCAGGTCTGTAGGTTTATGCCAGAGATGCTGAGGTTCTCATGCGCTCTACGATGAGCACATGTCCCCGAGTTGGAGCCAGATGTTATCCCCGATTTCTAGGGATAACTAGGAGATCATGTCTCGAGGCCCACAGGTCCTAGACATGGAGTACCGAGAGCAGGATTGACCT
>ML789384.1:773216-788139 GCA_009831015.1 Picea engelmannii | reverse complement strand
CAATCTATTATATGTGAGCAACTGAATGATGTTTTATGCATTGATTTGATTCAAGGATTGATTATATTCATTGGATGTTATATTGTTCTAGTGTTTATTGACAAGTAACATTATATTGCCATTGTCATTATTGCAAACATTGACTTCGTCAATATTTACTGCTGCATTTGCTCATATATTGAACTTAGATAGTCACTGATTTATGAAGTATTAACCATTATTGCACGTACTAGTTTTATTGTTGTCTTGTCTCGCAAGCAGGTGCCTTCTCCGTGGTTATACTTTATTTGACTATCTTTTTGGGCGGTAATCTGTGAAAGGGGAAAATAGCCTTAATCCTTTGAGCCTTTCCCTTTCAAACTCCAGATTGCCAGGGACGTCTCCCTTAGGCCTAGCCTCCCTAAATAGAAAGGACCTCCTCATTGTGGTGACATTGGGTGGGGTAGGTCCCTGTTACGCCAGTTTGGCCTTCTACTTTATAGCCTTTGCTCCTAGCTACAAACTGTGCGATAACACATACCTCATGATGCTCTGTGCTGAAATCTGGAAGGCTTGTCACTATCTCCTTGAGCACTTTGAGTGCTCCATGATGCAAATGCATCATCCTCCTATGCCACAACTCTGCCATGTCACATGCGTTGCTCATCAATGCTCGAGCTAGCTCAAACTGAAGCCTATACAACTTCTCTCTCATGACTCCAATTACCTTAGCATTCTTGGAGTCCTTGGGCTTGATGTATACTCTCCCATCCTGAAATGAGATTAGATAGCCCCTATCCTCCAAGGCTGAAACCGATATCAGGTTCTTCGTCCTCCCTGGAACATACAGCACATCTCTCACCATCAGTGGCTTCCCAGAATCCCTCTGAAATGTCACTATCCCATGGCATGTTGCCCAACACTTGGCATTATTGCCCATCTCAATAACAAGTTCCATCTCCTCTTCCTTCAGCCTAGAGAAGTAATCCCATACTCCAGTCATATGACTAGAGGCACCATTGTCTATGTACCAGACTCCACTGCTGGCTAAACTGCAAAGACATGCTATGAGTGAAAACTCACCCTCAAATCTAGCTGCAAACTCATAAACTTTTGTTGAAGCTAAAGCTTCCATCTGTGACTTCTTGTTTCCCTCCTTCTTGTTTGGGCACAGACCAACAAAGTGTCCTGGCTTGTTCCAAGCAAAGCATTTAACTTTGTTGAAATCCTTCCTCTTTTCTCCCTTTGAGGTCTGACCCCCACTAGGGCCCTTCTTCCCTCTAAACTTGCCTTTGCCTGCTAAAGCAAGATTCCCCTCATCCTCAACTTTCAGTTGGCTGGCCTGTGAGGTACCAACTCCCAGCTCCTCCTGGGTAAAATCATCCCACGGCCTCTACCAGTCGAGAAGTTTCTCTTGTGCTACCATTCCTCGGAAAAACACATCCCATTGCTTGGTGAATCCATTCAAGGTTGTCCTCACCAGCTCAGTCTCATCCACGATATCCCCAACTGCTACCAATTCATCTATGATCTAAGTGAACTTGGTGAAATACATTGCAACAGAATCTCCCCTACCCATCTTGGTGCTCCTGAGTTTCTCTCTGAGCAACATTTTTCTGCTCTGGTTATCTGACTGGTACAATTTGGTCAATGCTTCCCACATATCCTTGGTTGTCTTCTTTCATGATGGATGAGGAATGATGTGGTCCCTCACTGGATAAATGATGATTCTTCTTGCCTTCACATATTTTCTGAGATGTGTTGGTTGTTGTGTTGGATTTGTTGTTGGTTGTTGTGTTGGATCTGCTGGAAGTATTGTTGTCCCTTCAACAAACTCCCATAACCCTTGTTCCTCCAGCGCCAGAGCAAAGCGCTCTCTCCATGGACTGAAGTTAGAAGCTCCTTCCAGTCTATCCTCGAACCTTAAACTTGCATTTGTCGTTTTGTCTATTGCCCTAGCTCACGCGCCCTCCTTGGCAATTTGACCTCTCTATTGGTTTGAACTTCTGGTTCACCTAAAATCGACTTGGCTTCTCTATATTCAGAGGCTGAGCTCTGATACCATGTTAATTTTCTATGATCCCAGCAACCAAAAATTTAATGCCAATAATTTTATCTACCCAGAAATTAAATTCACTACTGATATAACTTCTAAAAAAATTTATGCAGAAAATTTACAACTGAGTTCTTAACAATTTGCACAACAAAAACTTAAACAAGAAACCAAGCACATAAAAACTTAACACCAGAAATTACCCTAGAAACCCCAAAGTGGGGAAAACCAGCAAAGAGGGGGCTTTATTGGAATTCTGAGAAAATAATTACAACAGCAAATTACAAGAGAATTTCTTACAGTCAAAAGGAGAGCTCTTTTTCTTAGAATGGCCCAGCAAACTAAGTGTTGTACGGCCTAGCAATTCCCAGCCTATACGGCCCCTCCTCTGGCTGAATCGTACATCCTAGTATGGCCTAGTAGGACCTCTTCTCTTGGTTGTACGGCTTTGTCCTGTACAACCCTCCTCTTGTTGCTCAAATCAGCCCTAGCTCGGCCTCTCTTTCTCTGTTGAAGACGCCAAGGAATCGGTCCCTTCTTCTCTATTGTGTACGGCCCAGAGTACGGCTCTCTTTTGTTGCTATGTATGGCCTGTGTACGTCTTGTACCTTGCTGCCCAACTATGCCCAGAACTCGGCCTCTCTCAATAGTTTGCCCTCTCTCTCTTTTCTCACCCAAGCGCCCTTCTTTCTCTTGCTAAAATGAGTGTGTGTCCTTTTCCCTCAGCCACCTTTTTATCTTTTCAATTTACTCATTTCCCCCTCTCATGAGTTTTCTAGAAGATTCCAGAAAATTCACTTTAATTGAAAATTTAATTTCCTTAAGTTTACACTTAGGAAATCTGAGTAAATAAAGTCAATAAAAATATTTGACTAATTTTATGCTTTTCCTAAGTCTAATTTAGGCTAAAATAAAATTGTTGATCTGGGTATTAATTAATGTCCATCAGCTTGCCTAGGCCACTTAGGTGTATGCTGAAACACCTTCCGAGCTACAAATTTAACAGTTTGTGACCAACACTTAGGCCTAATCTTAGGCCTATGCTAAGACACCTTCCGAGCTACAAATTTAAAAGTTTGTGGCCTCAATTGGTTACTGACCCATCGAGCTAAGAGATCCGAGCTCATGTGCCTCTAAGGGTAAAGCATGTGTTTTACCAATCCACCTCTTTTGCTCTACCGTGGTTCTGCTTGAGGGTAAGCAATTGGGTATGTCCTCAGTCTGTTGCTTTACTTAGCTCTAATGTGTTACTGGGGAAAGCCTCTTCTTCAGGGCCTGGGCTCAGGTCAACTTGGGGAGCATTGCTCGGATCAGCTCTCGACGCTCTCCCTCCTACTTTGAGCATGATGCAAGGGATGGAGAACAGAGGAACGAACCATGGCTCGAACTCTGACAAGCACAACAAAGGCGACAAAAGGAAATCCAATGTCAACCCTGGACAGCCTAGCAAAAGAAAGGAACATATGACAAGGGCCTAGAAGGAAGCATGCAAAACCGAAAATTTTTACCTATCCAATTTCACTCCTAAAACTCATAAAGTCATAGACAGTTTCAAAGCGCTCATCAATTAGAGAAAGAAAGCCATAAACAAAGAACAAATTGAGGATGAGTCTGTTGGATGGGTGGAGGAACCAGGATATTAGAGAACTTGAGACACCAAACTATATAAAACAACTAAGCTTCTCTGGACAATCAAGGCTCTAACAGCACAAATTATTGAGGACGGGGGCATACCGCAACAGCAAATTATGAGACAACTGGAACTCCTGCAAAAGCAAAATAAAATACTGGACAAGAATTTGAGGCTTTGGACGGCTACATCTTTGACGTCAGATTCAAGGCCTTGGCCAAACAAGGGACAGTAGGAATGGCAAGAAAGGACGCTACAGGTCAGCTGGATGACATCGGAACTTCCTCAAATCCCACTGAGATTGGAGAACAAATGGGAAAGGAAGGCACCTACTAGCACCAAGCAACTCCTCCAGCTAGTGTGGATTGTTGATATTATGGTAGCTGCAGGAGGTATTAACCTCCATTTGTGACCTTTGACAAGATTAGAATATTACAGAAGCAAGAAAAGATTTGGATATAACCCTAGAAGAGAAGTCAGCTAAAGGAAATATTATATACTAAGTAATTAGCACCCAGAATGAGAAGTCGGCCCAGGCAGTCTGGCAGAAGCAGTATAAATATAGGAGGCCAGTCTTCATTTTAGCTAGAATTCTCAGAACTGCAGAAGTACACTTGTGCACACTGCAGAAGGCCAGTTTGTGTGCAAGTCTTGGGAGCAGCTGCTGCCGGCAGTTCTGCAATCTGCATTTTCAATTTTCTGGGTTGGACTCTCTGATCAGTTTTGGTTATCTTTGCTTGGTGCCTATATGCCTGGATCCATCCCTCTTCATATTTGCCTGGATCCAGGCAAATATGAAGAGGGATTAATTAAGCACTAAGAAGGATCAGATATCCCTCTTCATATTTGTCTGGATCCATCTTAAAAGATCAAAAAATTTACACATCAAGAGATTTTATCCTTCTTAGTGCTTAATTAATCCAAAGTTAAAATGGATTACACTTGTGTGTAAACAGTATAGTAAAGTAAGAGAGCATAAAGATATTTAAATGACATTATTTGTTCATCTAAAAAAAAGTTTACTTGAATAAGTATATGATGTAAAAACCTCCTGGGTATGAGGTTAAACTGCAGCCAGACTTTGTGCAAGACCTGACTGTATTGACTGGTATGATCCTGTAGGACGGAGGCCTTGAGCAGACTGCAGGGACCTGGATAAGACAGAAAGAGGAGGTACAATGTTGGCTGAAACCACCTTTGTGTCCTGGATTAGTGCCTAAAAATGCT
The DNA here is from genome assembly GCA_009831015.1 of Picea engelmannii. Classification (NCBI taxonomy): domain Eukaryota; kingdom Viridiplantae; phylum Streptophyta; class Pinopsida; order Pinales; family Pinaceae; genus Picea; species Picea engelmannii. The sequence continues at coordinate 783,250 of ML789384.1, read as the reverse complement.
TTTAATTGGTTGACTACAACTCAGTTTTGCTTGGATAGAGATCATGCTTTAACAGGGCTCATTCTCCTAGTCATCCGGCAAGAGTTGAAGCTTGCTCTGATATCTGTCAGTGGAATACCATTATCAAGCACTGACCAGGTTTTTACTGCATCCAAATTGTGTGCGAGGTGTCAAAAATGAGACACAACTCTGCCAACTTGGAGAGTCAGTATGATTCAAGGACTTGAGCTAGCTTCAGACTCTAGATAGATTTTAGCCTGCTTTGGAAAAAAAAGAGCATATAATATAAACTATTTGTCCCATTTGTCCCATCTGTAAAAGTCGAGATAAAGAAACACATGAAAATAAAAGTATATGATGTAAAATTATTTGTCCCATCTGTAAAAGTCAAGATAAAGAAACATAAAGGAGGGATATGTTCCAGTGAATAATGGAGTAAGCTAATCTAGTAGCAAACAGATATCATTTTCAGGCACTTTTTTAAGATCCTATTTTCAAGTACCTTTTTAAGTCGACTTCAGTCAAAATTTTAGGTATGATAAGAGTTCAGCGCGATCCAAATTTCAAATTTCATGCATGTTGGAACCTTCAGGCCAGAGATTTTGCCCTATTCTAAACCAACCCAATTGCTTTGAAAAATCAATCAGAGTTCCAGATCAATCGAACCTCTGACTTTCTTGGGGTACGGATTTCAGCGAGGAGAGAAGATTGCTACCTGATTAGACTGCTCCCTGAATAATTGGTATGGGTCGTCAACGGAAGACTGCCTATTTGGCCAAGTGCAGTGCCCATACTGCTCTTGGAGTTGCTTAAGCCAGAGAGTTCGTGCCAATACTAGTCTTGGAGTTGCTTGGGCTTGCGTTGGTTTGCTCACATTCTTTGAGATTTCTGTATAGAAATTCAGTTTTCCAATTTCAGTGTAGAATATCATATTGTTAGTTTCATCTTTAAGTTTTCCAGATTGCTCAGATTTCAATTCGCGGGTAACTTTTTCAGTTAAAATATTTTTTTTCCAGTCAGGCTTCCTTTTCAGTTAAAAACAGGTTTTTTTCCAGTCGGCTTTTTTAGCAGTTATCGGGCTATATTGAGAACATTTTCGGAGGTTTTCCGGAGTCAAACTCTTGTTCTCCCCCTTGGCCAAGGCTGCGCGGAGTCGAGTCTGGTAAGGATGAGATGTAACCAGTGAGATCACAATTTCAGATTCTGAGGCCTAAAAATATTAATAAAATATTAATAATATTTAAAAAACTAAACCTTTAACCTGCCATCTATATTATTAAAATAACCATAATCTCCAAATCTACATCGAGGCAACATTCAAAGAACGGCGTGGGAGGGAGAGTAAACATTACATACGTCTGCATCTTCAGGGTTTACAGCGTAAGTATTCTCCGCTGTCTTCCTTGCAGCCTCGAAGAAGAGAAGGCGATCGAAATCACTCTGAGGAATCGTCATTTCATCCATCGCACAGAATAGAGCAGATCAGAGGGAGAAATCGCGAGGTAGCTTGTAAAACCCTGGAAGATTAAACCCTCCCCTCAATCGGCGGCCCCCTCAATCTGGTTATGAAAGCCAGAATAGAGGATTCCTGTGTGATTGAAGTGCCTTACGTTATTTTGTAAATTATGTATTAATTTTTTGGGTTATATATGTGTTCTTTACAAATGGCTACATAGGTGGGTGAGCGTAGCTAATTGTTAAAGAGTAGTAGGGTTTAAGTCTCACTTATAACACATTTTTGTGTACATTGTTACATTAAAAAATTTTAACTATATGATTATTTTGTTATAAAAAAAATTCTTTAAAGGTGATGGCTTGGCTTGTTTGGTGGGTGAAAATAAGTTACTATTAAGTTTTCATTAAGATTTAAATCTAATTTAGGACACATTTGTGTTTGTTGTACACTAATGTTTGTGAAAATTGTTGTAAACAAGTGTATGTTGTGGGTGAATTTGTCAAAATAGATACCATACAGTGGTGGTTTCACAAGTTTGTGCTCATGTTGATCAAAATGTTCAATAAACAAGGTATATCCACACAAATCTAACACCTTAAGGTGACCACTGACACAAATATATCAAAAATCAATACACTGATGCATTATGTGGTTAAAACCCTCAAAGAAGGAAATAGTCCATGGCCCTAACCAATGTAGCCACTTCATACAATATATTAATGCAAAGGAAAATAATTTACATATGAATCTCTCGCGATCAGCCAAGCCAAACACCAAATTGGTGTATGAGACCCCCTTCGCCCAGCGATTTGACTGGTAAAGTCTACGGAGGTATACATAACCTACCCCCCTTTGGATTTGAACTTGTGACCTCTTAGGAGGAAACACATGTTCTTAACCATTAGGCATGTTATCCTTGATTTTTAGGGATAACCAGGAGATCATGTCTCGAGGCCCACAGTTCCTAGACATGGAGTACCGAGAGCAGGATTGACTCGAGCATAGCCCTGGAGGGCCCATCCTTTTATTCTCTCATCAAATTCGTCTTGTCAGCAGTAGCAGCATCCATCACCTTCGGCTTGGTCTTGTATCAGAGGAGGTTCTTGCTCCATGAGGTAATTGGTCCAGGTATCATGGTATGTGTCACTTTTAATCATTAAAACCTTTGAATATATGCATCTGATTCATTTTATCTCTAACAACCGCTTGGATCTTACATTAGCCCACTTGACCATGATCTGGGAGATTGACAGGGTATCCTAGCAAGCATGTGCCCATAGGTCTGGGTTTGCCACTCAAGGATTTCTGAAAAGCCATCGTCCGCTCCCCTCATAGCACCACTATTTCATATTATCTCCCGCTCACTTGTCCCATTCCCCTTGTCTGGGCAATGGGTTGACCTGTTTGTAGGATTGCACCTTATCTTGTGGGAAGAAGGGGCTAAAGGCCCAGAAGGTAAAAGCAGCTGGTAAAAGATAAAAGCCTAGAAATAAAACCTCGAGATGCTTCGCTTAGGGATCCCCGAGAAGGCAATAAAAAGCCTCTCAGTAAGAAACAAGAGGGACCCGGAAAATATAAACAAGACCTAGTCAAGAGGATAGGAGGTCTCATCACGAGCCAGCCTATTAGGTTCATGGGTACCTAACAGTATGACATTGCCACCATCTAGTTACCACGCCAGGGCAATGACCTTTGGTTGCATGGCCAAGGGAAAGAGGGTCTCATCACGAGCCAGCCTTATCATCTCTGTGAAAGTATTTGTGGGTAACACTATCAGCTCTGGTCACCATGCCAAGGCAGTGTCCTCTGGTTAGCCCTTGAATAAGAAGAAGAAAAAGCAAATAAAAGAAAAGAATAAAGGCAAGAACGGGCTTGGAAAAATTGCATCCATGACAGGTACGGCTCACCTTCTACAAAGGCACCCAAAGATAACATCATGCATCCCTGGCTCTCACTTCACCCACATGTCTGGACATCCCTAGCCACATCACCTCACTTACATGGCTTGGATGAAACCTTCCTGGAAACTTCCCCTTTCTTGTGGATACTAGCCCAATAGGACGTCTTGTTTTTTTTCTCCAGTCTTGTATTGTAGGTTTTTGTAATGTCTTTGAGCTATTGACTGATGTATTAGGGTCTTATGCATATGTTTGATAATATTGATGATGAAACGTGATTAACATTGCTATGATCCCGGTGACTGATGAGCCCATGGAGGGCTTGGCTTCTGATGTGCAGGATCATGCACGACGAACATGTACCATTTGGACCGGTACACATGGGGAGATGATCAGTTTGGACCTCCATGGGGCTGAAGAGCCCACCAGATGGATGTTGAGACCCCATTCGGGGGCAGAGACAGGATAGTGGTTGATTAGGGTCTTGCACCAGAGAAGAAGAGGATGTTCCATCAGAGGCACTTTGGCGGAGCCCGACCTAGGGGGAATGACCCCTTTTCAGTGGAACGTTAGCCTTGAAAGGCTCTGGACACCCCCATCCTCACCATGACGTCATCCAGCTTCATGGACATTCATGGAGGCAGACTTGGCATCAGTGGCACGTGTGGCATGTTGGAGAGGCCCCTAGGGGGCTAACATTTTGCTTCTGGATGTCTCATCTACCCTAAAAGGGGCTAGCGCCTCCCTTGAAGGGCTTTTACCTTTTTTACAGCTCAGTTAGGATTTTAATTTGACAATTTAATGTAAAAACAATATTGTGGTCTTCTCGGCCATTTTTATGACCTAAAATTAATTAAGGTCATTGATACAGTATATATTGAGGAGTTTTAGCCTCATTTTAACATAACACATCACTCACTCATTACTGAGGTCTGATTTTAGCGCCCTACTTGGGTAAATTTGTTGGTTTAGTGAGGCGCACTTGTTGAAGGAAGGCATTTCTTGGCATTTTTGGCATTTCTCTTGAAGGAAAGTTTACAACTAGGGTTTGCATGTTATTTCATGGTGATATGTATGTGTTTTTTCTGCAAAACTTCTTGATTGAATGGTTGTAGTCTTATATTCTTGCATATGTTTATAATTTGTTGATAAAAACCCTAGGTGACAAGCACACAAGTAGGTCCTTGTTTCATGTCCCCTAAAAGAGAAATTTCCAGCCATTCAAGAGGGAAGGAAGAGCCTAGCCATAGCGACACTCTTATTGCTTCTTCTCCCTGAGCTAGTCGTATTTTATGAAGTCGAGAAGGAGGAGAAGTCCCAGGACTAGGTTATCTACACCTAGGGTCGTCCTACTTCTAGGGTTTGGTGATAGAGCCTTGCTATAGCAACACTCTCCCTCACTACACTCTCTAGTCTTGATTTATCTTTCATGTTAGCCGTTTTGCCAAGTTAACCTAAGGAAGGAGGAGAGAGCACGAAGCCTTGCTTTAACAACACCGGAGTGAGCCTCTCACCCCTAGGGTTTTGATTCTGAGGCCCTGCCATAGTAGCACTTCAGAACCCTTACCTCTAGTCCTTAGTCTTCCTCCTTCAACCCTTGCGTCCTCTTCTAAATTGACTCCATTAACCCTTAAGCATTGATCTTGGATCTCCAGCGTTGAAGTGAAAGTGATCAAACAACTCTCAAAACCTTTGCTAAATTGAAACCCTAACTAATTACTAATCCTAAGAAGGCTGACGTCACCCTTGGTTACTTCATCTTTACGCAACAATATTCCTTTTATAGGCAATTGGATGGTGGTTTAATGCATTTATTGAATGAAGGATTGATTGGATACATTGATTGCTACATCATCTTGATATTTATTGGTGGATTGCTATTATTTCATTGCTATAACAACAAACATTGACTTCGTCAATATTTATTGTTAAAATTGCTTATATATATATATATATATATATATATATATATATATATTGATATCAAATAGTCTTATGAAGTACTAACCCATTGAATCACAGCTTGCATATATTGGTTTGTTGTTGCTTTGTTCCGGGCAGGTGTTCTTCTTTGGGCCTACACTTCATTATTGGTTGTTTAGTCGGGTACTATCTGTTTTGGTGGTGACCTGTGAAGGGGGAACTTTACTTTGACTTTTAAACTTTTGCCTCTTCAAAACTCCAGGTTACCGGGGACGTCTCCCCTAGGCCTAACCTCCCTAAAGAGAAAGAACCTCCCCATCGCGGTGACATTGGGTGGGATAAGCTCTTGTTACGCCAGTTTGGCCTTCTACTTCATAGCCATTTGACCTAGCTACAAACTGTGTGATAACATTTTGGCGTCGTTGCCGGGGAACACTGAGTAAGTTCTCCTCAAACGACACATCTTTTCGGTAAGCCTTGCCTCGGAGACCTTTCTTACAAGCTTACCTGGCGACTCCACTAGGGTGTTTTTCCCCTTTTCTTTGGTAGTTTCAAGTAAACTATCTAGCGACTCCACAAACTAAGAGGAGATTCAATAATCCTCCTTTATCTTTCAGAAGGAAGCCTCCCTTGAACTCTCCTGTTGTCAAATCACTTTTAGGGAAGAGCCTTCCTTTAAGAATCATGTGTAGCTCTCATACCGCTACAACGAACCCAGCCAACAATCAAAGACAATGGTCATCTACTCTTTTCAAGCCGTTAGACATGTCATCCATACCTGGCTACCCTAGGCAAATGCCACCCAAGTATGAGAAGTGGTTGCCTAAATTTACCGGTACTAATGCAATGAGTGTCGAAGAGCATATGAGCAACTTTTGGGCATTCTTTCAGCTTCACCCCATTAGTGATGATGCTAAAGATCTAGTCATGAAGTTGTTCTCCACTACTCTTTATGATGCCTCAAGGCGTTGGTACCTAAGCCTTCCCGACAGAAGCATCAAAACTATGGACAGACTTGAAGAGGCGTTTCTCAAAAGATGGAGTGTCAAAGAAGACCCTAATATGCTTCTCACACGACTAAATAACCTTGCCAAATATGAAAATGAGTCTATTCAGGAGTTCCACACCAGATTCGAGACTTTACTGCAAAGAATTCCTGCAAGCCATCATCTGAAAGATGACTACCTCGTCCATATTTACACTAGATATTTCAATGGACAACTAGGGTATCTTCTTAGAGACAAAAACCCCCAGTCCATTCAAGAAGCCCAAGAGCTCGCTACTTAAATAGAGGGAAACCTACTTTCATCCAAGATTGAGCCTTTTGCTAACCCAAGGGGGAGAATAGACACTAAACCGAAGATAGTTCACAATGTTGAGCCTACTTCAAATCTATGTACCAGTATCGCCAAACTACAAGCTTCTATGGATGGTATCATAAAGAATCAAGAGGAAATGAGAAGCAGGATCGTCAAGTTGGAAAGATCTCAGACCCAGGCACCCAGGGCCCCGTACAAAGGGCAATTCCAGAAAGGGGGCCAATTTTATAAACCAAAGAATGAGCATGAAGTTCTGAATACTTTGGCCCCTACAAACATTGTTGATGAAAATCCTTGGTGCCTGGAATGCAGCAAAGCACATTGGGAACATGAGTGCCCCTACAATAGTGGCCATCAACAAGTCAACAACATGGATTGTTTCATGGATTTTCCTCAAATAAATATCACAGATGCAGAACATAAGGAAGCCGTGAAAGAAGCAGCCAGATCAGTAAGGATGGTGGTAATAAACAACTTGGATCAAGAATCACGAGAAAAGCTAAAGAAACAAGAATTTCAGGTGTACAGAAGAAAGAATTTGAAACAACCAATTGTTGATCAAACAAAGCCCCCACCCTTGGAAATGCTTCTTCCCAAGACATCCAAGGCTGACAAGGTTGACCTGAATTTTGACTTCGAAGGGGCATTATCAAAGATGCATGTAAACATCCCCCTAAGGGAAGCAATCAAGATCCCATCCATGAAGGAACAATTTGATTCTTTCTTTTCGGGATTAGATGAGACTATGGACCCCCCTATTATGTTGCAAGTTGATCACTTCAGGGTCCAATATGGTGAAAACCCTCCTTTCTTCATGACTTTGACAATGAACGACAAAAATCTCAACAATTGCATGTTAGATACAGGTGTTGGTGCCAACATGATGTCACTCAAAGTCATGCGACAAGTGGGTTTGAAGGTCACACGACCTTACAGAAATGTATGTGGTTTTGAATCTAAAGCCATACCCACACATGAGGTGGTTGAGAATGTTGAAGTTCGCTTGAAGGAGTACCCTGAAAAGATGGTCCAGGTTGACATTGTGGTGGTTGATGTCCTAGATGTGTGGGGAATGTTGTTATCTAGGAAGTTTGGTGTAATGTTAGGTGGCGCCCTTGAGATGGACCTCACATTCTTGCAATTGCCTTTGAAAAATGGAATGGTATGTCGTTTACTCAATGTGCCAATAATTGGGGACCATGTGCAGGATATTATTCACCCCGTCGATAATGACAAAGCACAAAACGAGATGATACAAACTCTTCAAAAGTATTCTCCAGAAGACATGCCCTTTGCAATAGAGGAGGACTTTGATCAGATCGAATGGCCCAAGAGAGAAGAATGCCAACAACTCCTAGATGAATTCAAGAACAAAGAAATCGGGACGGTGAAGATATTAAAGAAACATGAAGATGACGTACAAATCCACCTGTCTCAACAAGAGGTTTTTACAGCAGAAGCCCACCCCCCTCCCTCAACACAATACACCAGGGTTGTCCAAGGAATGACCAAATAAAAAGTTAGAAAGTATAAGGAGGGAGACATGGTATGGATGTGGGATACCCAGAAAGGAGAGCCAACTAATGTAAAAGGAAGCACTCAATCATGGCTCGGACCCTTCAAAGTTGGAATGGAATCGGTTAATGACTCATATTATCTATCCACTCTAGAGGGAAGAAGGCGCCCATTACCCATAAGGGAGAACCTCCTCAAACCCCACCAAGGTGGGGGGACCTAATTTCACAGGTAAGTGTAGCTAAGTAGGTATTTTTCGTGTATTATACCATTTGCATTGTTGATTGTTTTATTTTCAGTACATATATATATATATATATATATATATATATATGTATATATGTATGTATATGTATGTATGTATGTATGTTGGGGTGGCATTACCGCCCCGTTTTTTGTTACTGATGCCTCTATCGAGTTTGAGCAGGTCTGCAGGTTTTGCCAGAGATGTTGAGGTTCTCATGCACTCTACGGTGAGCACATGTCCCCGAGTTGGAGCCAGATGTTATCCCTGATTGTTAGGGATAACCAGGAGATCATGTCTTGAGGCCCACAGTTCCTAGACATGGAGTACTGAGAGTAGGATAGACCCGAGCATAGCCCTGGAAGGCCCATCCTTTTCTTCTCTCATCAGATTCATCTTGTCAGCAACAACAACATCCATCACCTTTAGCTTGGTCTTGTATCAGAGGAGGTTCTTGCTCCATGAGGTAATTGGTCCAGGTATCATGGTATGTGTCACTTTTGATCATTAAAACCTTTGAATATATGCATCTAATTCCTTTTGTCTCTAACAACCTCTTGGATCTTACATTAGCCCACTTGACCATGATCTGGGAGATTGACAGGGTATCTTAGCAAGCCTGTGCCCATAGGTCTGGGTTTGCCACTCGGGGATTTCTGAAAAGCCATCGTCCGCTCCTCTCATAGCACTACTATTTCATCTTATCTCCCGCTCACTTGTCCCATTCTCCTTGTCTAGGCATTGGGTTGACCTGTTTGTAGGATTGCACCTTATCTTGTGGGAAGAAGGGGCTAAAGGCCCAGAAGGTAAAAGCAGCTGGTAAAAGATAAAAGCCTAGAAATAAAACCTCGAGATGCTTCGCCTAGGGATCCCCGAGAAGGCAATAAAAAGACTCTCAGTAAGAAACAAGAGGGACCTGGAAAATATAAACAAGACCTAGTCAAGAGGATAGGGGGTCTCATCACGAGCCAACCTATTAGGTTGAAGGGTACCTAACAGTATGACATTGCCACCATCTGGTTACCATGCCATAGCAGTGACCTTTTGTTGCATGGCCAAGGGAAAGAGGGTCTCATCACGAGCCAGCCTTATCATCTCTGTGAAAGTACTTGTGGGTAACACTGTCAGCTCTGGTCACCATGCCAAGGCAGTATCCTCTGGTTAGCCCTTGAATAAAAAGAACAAAAAGAAAAGAATAAAGGCAAGAACGGGCTTGGAAAAATTGCATCCATGACAGGTACGAATCACCTTCTACAAAGGCACCCACAGATAACATCATGCATCCCTGGCTCTCACTTCACCCACATGTCTCGACATCCCCAGCCACATCACCTCGCTTACATGGCTTGGATGAAACCTTCCTGGAAACTTCCCCTTTCTTGTGGATACTAGCCCAATAGGACATCTTGGTTTTTTTCTCCAATCTTCTATTGTAGGTATTTGTAATGTCTTTGAGCTATTGACTGATGTATTAGGGTCTTACGCATATGTTTGATAATATTGATGATGATACGTGATTAACATTGCTATGACCCTGGTGACTGATGAGCCCATGGAGGGTGTAGCTTTTGATGTGCAGGATCATGCCTGACGGACAGGTACCATTTGGACCGGTACACATGGGGAGATGATCAGTTCGGACCTCCATGGGGCTGAAGAGCCCACCAGATGGATGTTGA
>ML789384.1:742830-761635 GCA_009831015.1 Picea engelmannii | reverse complement strand
TAGGTGGATACTTGAATCCAAAATAGTCAAAGATTGTAAGAAAAGTAAGGAAATTACAACAGTATTAAATGATAAACATAACATAAATATATATTTGGAATGGAAAATAAGTCACTTAAACAGTGAAAATAGAATCAACAATGAAAGAAATGCAATAATCCTTTATTGATTGACCCATAAATCAATCTTGGACATAATAATTTCTTCAAGTTCATGTGAGAACTTGGACCAAAGAAAAATTTGGAAGCCCTTGATGTAAAGAAAATCATACAAGGGAAACCAAGTGCCCGAAAAAAAAAAAAATTAATATGATTTGACTTGGACCACTTCAAGTAGTGTGATGCACATTGCTTATAACCTACACAATGTACCATTGGTTAGCACTAAAACAAATTCAAAACTTCTAAAAAGAGCAAACAATGTAGAAAAATAAACGACCTCGAAAGAGAAGACCAAATCAATCTCACTTTGCCTTCCCCTACCACTTTTCAAGAAATATCTCCTATCAACAAAATTATTAAGCCCACATAAAACTAAGTATGGATATGAAAAATAATCAAGTGTAGAAAACTCTCAAAGCTCTAGCATACCTCTCTCCGTATGGATTCCCCCCCATCAATTGACTGGGTATGGGTATGATAAGAACATAATGAACGTTCTTCTTTAATGGGTAAAAGAAATGAATTTTTCTTGACACGAACCAGAGCTCATAACATGGATATTAGGAAACTATGGCATGTTGAAGAGAATGAGATGAATGGGCAAAACCCTATTTTCTTTTCTTTCAATTTTCTTTCAATGAACTCAACGACAAAGTATGAAAAATGTGTAATACAGAGGAAAAGGATAAATGAAAAGCTCAAATCCATCAAAAACTTTCAATAATGAACAAAAAACTACCATAACTATCATCTAAATCTACAATCAACAAATAGATATAACATACCTCAACTTCAAATACAAAAAACTCATCCTGGATGTGCACTATCACCTCACACCAACTCGGCTCCTTAAATTTCTTTATGAATCAGTTGCAAGGCTACATGTATTCACTAGAATTCACACCGAAAACTAAGCCTAAGAGCAAGGCAACCTTCCAGCTCCACTATCAATTCTTGAATGCTCGTAGAGTCGTAAACAACACTCATCAACCAATTTACATACCCTAACATATCTTAAAGCTTGTCATGCGTGGAAATATCTCATATTAAATGTGTTATGTACATTTCCAAGTATCAACATAAATGTTGTATAACAATTATTAGACCTCAAAACTTTCAAACATATGCCAAATATATTACATTGATATACCTCATTTCTCGCGAACTTGCAATGTAACGTACCCAGCCTCCTAGCTAAGTCTCGTTACCACATTCTAGAGTCCCCATTACATCAAACTCGCCAAATACAACTATCATACCACACAATAGTGTTATGGAAATATTCCCCCGTTGACATGTGAACTTTCCCTTGGATTACCGACCCTTATACCAAGACAAAAACAATCACTTGGACACTATCATTCTTATAAACTCATTTTTCTTATCGAAAAAGAGAGGAGAAGGTGAAGTAGGATGTACCATGTTTACGACGTTTGTCCTAGTTGCTTCTGTTTGCAAGCTTGATCCAACTTCTGGCACAAATCAACACCTGCAATGAACAATAAGAAACAAGCGACTTCTTTCTACTCTAATGGATTAGGCAAAAGCGAATTCATCCATGCAAATCAAATTAAACATAGACAAGGACATGAAACCACATTCTTGAAGGAAATAGGCCAAGTATATTAGATGAGAACTTCAAAATGAAACTTACAATCTTCAGATGATGTGCAACAACCTCTCCAAGTCCTCCTCGTCCAACCCTTTCTCGAAAGGTCCACGATCAAAATAACAATGCTTTGTTGATTTTCTCCTCTTTTTCACATATGGGAATGCCTCCATTTATAGGCTTTGAGAGGCTCAACTACCTTGGGTATATTTGGAATTAGTTGAGGATATGGCTCCAATAGTCGTGATATCTTCCTTAGATGCAACCCTGGAGTTAGATTTGAGCCAAACTAACCCAATCCATCCATAGTTGTCTTTAGAAGAAAATGGGATTTCTTACAAGATTTCCTCAACCAACCCAATGCTCCTTTAAAATGGAAAACAAAGTGCTACAACGCTCCCCCTAAGATGGACAAGGAGCGCTAGCGCTCCCTATGTATGATCAGGGGAACGTCAATCTTCCAAAAAGTTACCAAGATGAGTAATTCCCTAGTAAAAACATTTGTTTTGATTGTTAGATGATGGGGCTTCTTCTTCTAACATGTTTTAGGGGTTGTAGCAAGTGTTTTCATGTTGTCATTCGTGATGTGACACTTAGGGAAAGTGAATGAGACACTTGCGACAAAATTTCAACACTTGCAACATTGTCGAAGTGAGGAATTTTGATGTGTAACAGATTGCTCCCCAACATGTGAAGTCAAAAAATGAATGTCGATGGCCAAAACACTTTGTAGATTCTTCGAAGCAAGGGTATGGAATTGGATAACCTAGTAGAAGCTGTAGACAACCATCAAACAATGTTAATATGTGTTCCATTCTTGAGGCAGGCATACCTGTGCTCGGAATACAAATGACTCAAAGCACGACCACCAATAAATACACTACGGATCCATGATGATATTGACTAAGGAGATGGGCACTACAGATACAATGTGGATCCATTTCTCTATAACCTGACTTGATCGCAGCCACAAAAGAATACATAGTGGAGCTACGATGTGATAAGAACATAGCCACAAAACAATACAAAGTGGATCTATGTTAAAACAATTATATCAGTCGAACAATTGCCATTGCAGCCTGGGTAAAGTGTATATGCAGATGAATACTCAACCCAGGGTCTTAGTCCCGATCCTATAACAATACGATTATGTTCATGTGAATAGATGATTTGATGTCGAGCATGACATAAACCACTTGATTACCGGTCATTGAGGTATACTGTTAACAAGTGTGAGATAAATCATCATTGATGTCGATGGTTCTCAAGGTGATTTTAAAGTACAATCCAACGAATGTGAAAAATGAGTTAAAGTTGAACATTCATGGAATCAGTCGATCATGGGTCATTGATGCATACGTCGATCATGGGTCATTGATGCATACCCACTGTCGAATGCAAGGAGGAATTCCATTGAGGCATGCAGGTCCCAAGGTATTGATGTGTTCCTAAGTCTATTTCCTAGATAATTTGTTGAAGTCGACAGGGAAAGACTCGTCGAAGGAGGGCATTGATGTATCCCCCATAAATCGACACGAAACTTGTCACGGGAAGGTGACAAGATATAGTATATGAAAACATACTGACATGGGTATGGGAATTGATAACTTTGTAGATGGTTGACTTTTGAGTCAGAGACTTCCCTTGAACACTGAGGCACGATATAAAACTTGGCAGCATAGACTTGGAGTGGACTAAAACATAATGCAACGAGTGTTGAGGCATTCTTTGGATGGGTCAAAGTAGTAGAAAGACTCGTAGGATTAGTTCAATGCAGAGGTTTAATGGATTATCCAAGTGTATGGTAAAAATGAAAACAAGTGTTGTGTTCAAGGGAGACTACAAGAGTTGCCTGAAAAGTTTTCAAGAAACTTGACCCACTTCCTTCAATTTTTCCCCCATCCAGATAGATGAGTACTTTTTCATTTAATGAGCTCGAGGAGGATAATACATGCTCGATATAACTCACCTTCGGTAAGTTCCTCTTCCTTTATTTAACGAACTAGAAGAAGTAAGGGTTTGTCCCCAGATGGGCCCTTCAGTGTGTAATTTTGCGAGACCATAGAAGGAAAACTCGGTTGTTTTTCATGTTTAGGGAGTCTGAAAATAACTTAAAGAAGACTCTGGGGTTGTCCTTTTTCGTGATTTTAGTCTCTGAGGTCCGAAAAGTATAAAACGATACGACGGAGAACTTTTCTAGTCGAGATTGACTAGAGTTTTCCTTTTTCGTAGTTAGTCTGCTAGGACCGAAAAAGGGATAATCCACCGCCCAACAAACGTCTCTTCATATTTTAATGAGCTCAAGTATGACGAAGTTTTCTCAACAATGTTACAAGGTAATTAAAAAATATTTGCTTCATAAATTCCTGCATAATCAAGTTGTTTTGGGAAAAAAATGTCAACATTCTCTTTAAAATCGAGAATATTTAAAAAAAAAATAAAAATTATAAATGTGAAAAAAGGAGGCGTAAATGACTTAATTTTGACATATTAAAAATCAATCAGGGAAAAAAAAGTCATTCTCACCTTTTGTTTTACCATTTTCCTTTTTCTTTGAGTTTTTCCCCTTTTGGAGTGATTTTTCAACGTTGATTGCGGGAGCTACATGCGACCATTCGCGATTCCTTCTGGATCAGGTTGGTTCTCTCGCCTTTCTCATTCATTTGCATCTTCTTTTTTTTTTTCTAATTTCAGTCTTTAATTCATGAACTTGGGCTCCTTGGAAAGCCCTAGAGCATCGAACAGGATCGACGCTCCCTTAAGTAATCGAGGGGGCGTCGATCTAGATTTCAGTGCCCTAGTATGTCCTCTAGGGGAGCGCTAGCACTATGTTCTTTCTCTCTAGGGAGCGTTGGGCGCAAAAGTTAAATTTTTTTTTTTTGTTAGGCTGTGGAAAGGCAATTATTTTCCTTGAAAACTTTGCTAATGTGATTCTTTCGTGAATTTGCAAGTTTGCACTTAAACAATCATGATTGAATGGAAGGAAATAGAACATGAATTCGATCATATGGATGTCTTACAAGACCCTCAAGCGAGGGCAGCTCTATGAAATTGTTGCTTGTTAAAGTACTTCAAGCTACAAAATATGAGAAAATAAGTGCTTTTACTTGAGTATCTGATCGGGTTATGGGGCAATGACGAGCAAGCGTTCCGGATAGGATCACACATGCTTAAGATCGACATTAACGATGTGTATTTCCCGATGGGGCTCTCGAAGAGGGGAGCACCCATTCTTTTGTCTGGACATTGGTCTACTCCACGACCGACAGAGGCATATGTTGCCCAGTATTGTGTATCGGTCTCACACTTGGTAGGAGGAAGGATTGCCATTAAAGATGTGATGGACCTATCTCTATGATCCATTCTCTTCACTATCACAAAACTAGCAGGAAGCACCAGTGTCCACCTTGCTTACAAATCTTAGATATCATATGCTATTTAGTGCTTGGAGCCCAAGATTTTTAACTGGAGTGCAAGGTTTTTAAGGAACATCAAAGAGCGGATCTCTAAGTGTCGAACATGAATGCAGAAACAATTTGGATACAAATCTTTCTTAGTTTCATTATTTCTAGAGTGAGTTCCACGGATGCAATTGCAGGTTGCATTGATAGCACGTCCCACGATTGAGCCCCATATGGAGCGGTGGACGAGTCTTTCACCTAGGTTGGGAAATGAACCCTCAACCTTTTGTTTTACCGCTGACTTATTTGCATGGTGGAGGAGACAACTTGTGGTTATAGAGGATTTCCCGTATGCTGGGGTTGACTTTAGGGGCAGTGCAGATTTAATGTTTCCCAAGGAGACATAGTGGGATGTATCAGGTACGAAATATCACAACCTTGTAACAATATATTTGTTTTATATGGTTTTTTTTTGTACGACAAGGGATCTAAGTCATTCGCTTTCATCATGTAGATAGAGGCACATCACGTCCGGCGAGGATGCCATCACTAGGATGTCGTGGAGATGCTCAGGCAACAACAGAAGTTGACGTTGGAGGAGAAGGACTCTGAGAGGTGGAGAGTAACCTCCATGGTTTGATCATGGGTGTTCCTTCCATGAGGATATGAGATGTACCCTTACATCTTTAGAGACATAGAGCTTCGACACTCGAAGGTCTTAGTCATTTGCTACGATGAGTGGCGAGAGCAGTTGTGTGCTATGTTGAGCACAATGTGGTGCAAGAAGACGAGTAGAGTCTCCTGACACATAGTCTTTTATGATGATATCATGGGCATAAAGGCCCACATTTTTTCCCCGCTATGTACTTTTTGGACAATGTATTTTTTCAAAACTTTTGCTACTTTATATACAGGCCTATATACGAGTTTTACGGTGGCTACTTATATTATATATTTTTTGTTTTATGTGATATTTTTATTTACATGCTTCATGTCCCAAATGTTTATCTATGCACAATCTACCAATCTAACATATAATTTGCTAACGAATCTGTAGTCGTATTAAGTTCTCTCGATATATGACTATATTCTAGAAATTCAAAATATCTCTGGAGACGACGAACCCTTAGATGGAGACGTAGCAAAATTGGATTACGAACAACATATTCACAGTTTCATTGATAGACCACGAGTTGAGAATCAAGGTTGATAATCAATTGAGATATACCTAGAGAAGAGGCTTTGGTTAAAAGTCAAATGACAACATGATACTCTGCAACGTTATTGGTTGCATATATGAGGAAAATTTCTCCTAAACTCACTAACTCGCCAGAGTGGTAAATGACCTAAGCTGCAGAAGTGATATTCTGGGTATGTCGACTAGCGCCATCCGTAAATCCGAAATAGATGGGAAAGGATGATGACATCGACGCATTCAAGTATAGAGCAAAGTATGAGCATCTTTAAAGAATGGGTTAAAACTCTTGCACTCAAAATTAAAGACACACCAAACCAAAAACATATAGTACAATGATGTACAAAGCACACATGCAAAATATTCTATGCATAGTATTTCTTTATGTAAAGCCCATTTCGGGGCTCATTGAGAGATAATCCATCGTAATCCACTAACTCATAGGCACCTCTCTATAACATACATTTTACGATGTATGGCCCGTGCCACATAGGTTCTAACTTACCTGTACCAAGCTTGTCATGATCTTGGTCATAGACTAGGACCATATCTCCTTCGGCAAAAGTGCGAGGTTGTATAGACTTATCGTATTGACTCTTGATGCATTTTTTATATGTCTCGTTGATGAGAGCAACATCGCGATGAGTTTCATCCAACTTCGTTAGATACAAAATTCATTCTTCTTCAACAGAAGTATGGGGTAGAAGTTCTACAGTGAGTTTCAAAGATGGAGTCTCGCATTCAATCGACAACATTGCTTCCAACCCAATTACCAACTGGAAGAGTGTAAATCTAGTGGCGGTTTTAACTGAAGTCCGATAAGCGAGGAGTGTGGAGAAGAGCTGCAAATGCCAATAGGTTTTGTTCACTCCCACCATGCTTTGAAGCATGGTCTTTAAGACTTTGTTGGCGGCTTCAACTTGTCCATTTTTTAGAGGATAGTAAGGGGATAAATTTTCATGGCGAAAACCTAACTTGGTGCGCAATTCACCCATCATTTTGTTCTGGAAATGAGATCCATGATCAGTTACAATAGATTCTGGGAGCCTGAAGTGAGTGATGATGTGATTGAACACAAAAAGTGTTGTAGTTCAACCATCGTTAAGAAATGTAGGCATAGCCTCAACCCATTTAGTAAAATAATTGACGTTAACGATAATATAACCGTGCCCCCCGACTAAGGTAGGATTACATTGCATGAAATTGATATCCCGTTTTGCAAAGGGGTCGATAGCGATAATGGGATGAAGTGGAGCTGGGTGGGTACATGCTTTATTCTGAAAGATATGACAGGGTGGATGTTTCTTAATGGACTCAATGAAGTCTTTGAATATGGAAGCCCAAAAATAACCAACACATAATATTTTTTGGGCTGTAGCCATCCCGAAAAGATGACCGCCACAAGATCCAAGGTGACAGTCAATTAAAACTCATTCAACCTCTTCATGGGTTAAGTAATGTCGTAAAACAATGTCAATACCTCGGCGGTACAAAGTGTCGCCAATGATAAGGTAGTGTTTTGAATGGTGTCTAATGTGACATCGTTCATCACAAGAAATTTTGGGTTGAAAGCGTTGGGTCTAGAGATAGAGAAGAATGTCTCAATACCATGGATCAGACATACTAACGAGGAACAATGACTCATCGAGAAGGGAATCACTGGGCTCAGTATTCTCATCAGTATGGGGAAGATCACAAATTAATTCCACAAAAACCAATGATTTCTTAGCTTTGGATTTGGCAAACTTGAGATCGAATTCTTGGAGAATGATGATCCATCTCGAATATTTGCACCCAAGTACTTGACGATTCAAGATATGGTACATGGGGTTTGAGTCCGCAATGACTGTGGTAGTGTGAAGCATAATATAATGGCGAAATATTTGGATATAAATAACTGTTGCCAAAGCCAACTTTTCGACATGTGAATAACAAAGTTCAGGCCCTAAAAGACTCTTACTTAAATAGTAGATCACATGCTCGGCGTCGTCATCCTCCTCTTGTACTAACACCATATCAATAGTGGAAGTAGAGGCAACCAAATAAAGGATGTAATCTTTCGCATAGTTGGGTGGATGTAAAAGAGGTGTATCGTTAAAACATGTTTGAGATCATTAAATGAGTGTTGAGCAGTTGCATCCCAGATGAAAGGGGCATTTTTCTGCAGCAATCTCATGAATCCTTTAGTAATTTCGGCATAATTGCATATAAAACGACGGAGAAAGTTTGCCTTCCCTTGCAAACCTTGCAGTTGGGTAAGATCGTTGGGAGGGGGTAAAGAGAGAATGGATTTGACTTTTAAGGGATCCACCCTAATCCCATGTTTGGATACTACGAAGTCGAGGAGTCTCCCTGATTCAACAACGAAAATGCATTTATGGGGGTTCAAACATATGTTGTAAAACCTGCATCTAAGAAAGATTGTCGTTAGATGACCAATATGACCTCGTTTATGAGCTGAGTGAGTTGGCAAGTCATAAAGATAAGCTTCAATGATATGTTTGATGTCGTGGAACGCATACGACATAGCCTGTTGAAATGTGGCTTCATCATTTTTAAGGCCAAAAGGTAATTTCCGATAGGCCAAAGTCCCCCATGGGAAAATGAAGGTTGTTTTGTGTTGATTAATAGGTAAAATGTCGATCTGGTTATATCTAGAAAAGCCACCCATGAAAGAGAAAATGCCACTTCTGACACAATTATCGATAATTTGGTCAATAAAGGGTGTAGGGTAATTGTCCTTCAGAAAAGTCTTATTTAGATCCCGATAATCGACACAAACACGAATTGTCCCTTGTTTCATGGTGACTGGAACGATGTTGGAAACCCATTCGGTTAGAGGTACGGGATAAATAAAACCATACTTTAAGAACTTTTCGACTTCTGTCTTGATTACTGCAGTTTTCTTGGGATGAACCGAGCGAAGTTTTTGTCTCATAGGTGTGACTCTTGGGTAAGTTTTGATTTCATGCACGATGATCAAAGGATCGATCCCTAGCATTTCTTTGTACCTCCAGGCAAAGATGTCGCATAATTCTTTAAACAAGGCAGTGTAAGTTTCAATCCCTTCAATTGAACAATTGGCACCTAGTTGTATGTTTTCCACAATATTGTCTTTTATGGATATGTCAACACTGATCATTTGAGAGATATTTTCAAAATTCCTCGTAGAGATGGTATCTTGAGTGAATATAAGAGATTGGGGAGCGTTGATGATATCAGTAGGAAGGATAAATGAAATATCTTTTTCAATCTCATCCCAATTGGGAAGAAAGGATGAACAATGGTGATTGTCATCCCAAAGTGCCTCCTCGATACTAAGGATGTAATAAAAAGTGGAGGATAGGGATTCTAACGAAGATGGTAGCGAATAGGAAGTAGATGCCAGTGGATGTTGGTCGTCAGGTGAAGGAGAAGTAGATAGAATGGTGTCGTATTTGGCCTCTGAAGGACCAAGTGGCATAATCTCACCTAGTGTATCAAACTCTAAGGGACTAGGTATGATCCATGGATCAGATGATTCTAGCGATTGATATACCATAGTCAAAATCAAATTAACCGTTGCGATATGTTGTGTGGTTGGAGGAAGACGTGTAGGGAAAGTACTCATGAGCGAAGAATCTTTCAGTAGACCTACCCCAACACTTTCATAAGTAATATTTGAGTCCCCCAAAAATGGAATATTGTTGGTTGTTTGAGTGTGAGCATCAAGGGTGCAATAATCTAACTAATCGATGGTCACAATTTTACCTTGATGAGGGAATTGGACGCATAGAAAAACTGATGAAGCGACAACAATCATAGCATAGAACCAACTTCTTCCTAGCAACAAGTTATAATCGAGGAGAGCGTCGACTACTTCTACATGGACCTAAACAGTTTTGCCCCCCAATTGAATGGCTAAAGATTGTAATAATCCATGAGGTCAGAAACCTCTTCCATCAAATGCTTTTAACATCGTGGGAGATTTATTAAGACTAGGTGATTTAAGGCCTTTCCAACAAGCTAAGGACATGACACATGTTGATGATCCCTCATCCAAGATCGTGCAATGAATATGTTGATTATGGACAACAAAATCAATTTGGAAAGAAATTTGGTGAGAAAGTCATGATTTAAAATTGTCCAGATTGAACGTGATATTATTGGATGACTCAGAATCTATAGCTCCGATGGTTGCCAAGAGAGTTCTATGTTGGCTAGGGCAGTGTTGTAGAACTTCGAGAGATGACATGGCGCAAGGTGCTTGGGCCAAATATTCAACAATGTTGTAGTTTTGAGCAGCACGAGAGTTAGGATTAAAGGTCGACTTTCTGATTGTGCTCTTGGGTGGGCGTAAGATAGATTCAAACTTGGTTTCTCAATATGGAGAGGTCCAGATGGAGGAGTAACTGAACTGGATGGTGGATCTGGTACAGTCCCATTAGTTACATTTTCCTTACCGGGTTTACCTGGTGGTGTGTCATATGTCGTAGTGCGAGTGGTCAAATCTATCCCATTAAACATATAAATGTGTGCACTCGATGAAGCATCCTCGTTAGGAAGATGACCTGGGTTGCCTCATGGCAGAGGTGCGGGATTTTGTGCAACCAATGACTTTTGTTGTGGAAAATGATGTGTCAATACAACGGGTTGAGATTTTTCTTTAAAAATTTTAGCAACTTCTTCCCGATGGGGACAGTCTCGTGTGTAGTGATCTTCAACACAAATGAGACATGGAAATTTTAGATTGCACTGTGGTTTCTTTTCAGTAGCAGGTGGTTGTGGTTGTGTTTTTGGATTTTCAGTTTGATTGGTATTTTTCTTGGGTTTATTCTTAGTTTTCTTTCCCCCCCCTGATGGTTGTGGAGAAGTAGATTGGATTGCATTCACTTCATATACTTGATCAGGGGTGGAGTTTGCACGATAGCTGGGGAAGTTATTGAATGATTCGTTGTGCCAGTCAACTGTGAACTAGACTGGGTTTTGACAAAACTAATAACTCCATCTGAATGAGCGGTGGAGGATGGTTTTGATGGATCCATTGATGTAGGAGGAGCGTTTGGGATCAATTCATACAAAGTACCGGATTGGGAATAAACCAAATCGAAATACAGGGCATGAGCAATGGCTTCCTCTTCTGTGACTACACCATCCATGGCTACATCTCGAGCAATAGGAGGTAATAGAGATTTGGTGAACCATTCAACCAAAAATTGGTCTGGAATGGTTGCTTTGATAAATCGTCGTCGTTGTCTCCATTCATGAACATGATCAAAAATATGTGTGGAGTTAGTCTGACGAAGGGAGGTCAAATGTTCTGTGCAGGTTTCATATCGAATGGGCAATTGGAAGTGGGTGAGGAAAGCCATGGCAAGTGAATTAAAGTCTTGAAAAGTTTTGCGTCGTAGCTCAATGATCCAAAAAGGATCCAGAGAAGGCTAGTAACAACTTAGAACTCACAGAGGCAACTTGGGATGCTCATAATGGCTTCAGTAGATAGAGAAAGGGAAAATATTAAAATCCCCCAAAACTTAGTGAAAATGGCATGATCGCGCAGAGCACGTCACAAGCTTTCTAATGATGCAAACAACTTGTCAAACAGAGTTACGGATCGAAAGATATTCGTGGTCAAAGTTTTGGTCAACCTACCCCAGTCAACAGGGATGAATCAGCATCCGTATTGCTGACGTCAACATCGGTATGGATGATGTCATTGCTCGTACAACATATGTGGCAAGTGCAGAGAGCGACACGTGTCATGTTGACGTCAAAGATATTCGTGGTCAAAGTTTTGGTCAACCTATCCCAGTCAGCAGGGATGAGTCAACATCCATACTGCTGACGTCAGCATCGGTACGAATGACGTCATCATCCATACAACATACGCGAAAAGCACAAAGGGTGATACATGTCATGTTGACGTCAGCATGATGATGTGGAAGCACGAGAGGCTGCCACGTGTCACTAATTTTTGGATTTTTGGGTCGAATTGTGGCCAATGAAAAGTTGCCATGTGGCAGTTTGTACAGGACACGTGGCATCTATACACTAAGTGGCAGGCTGACGTGGCATATGTATGACACGTGGCAAGATGACTGTACAACGAGGTGATGTGGGCCAATGATTGGATGCCATGTGGCCCAGTAATGGGCTACCACGTGGCAGTGGGCAAATGCTTAATGATGCCCAACAACCGAAAATCCAAAAAAACATATATTAAATAGCCCGCCAAATATGGTGGCGGTTCCACCAGATTTGGTGACATATTCCACCGGGCCACAAAATTTAACTATCTGCCTAAACCTCCGCCGATTTGGTAGCATATTCCGCCAAAATATCCCCCAGATATAATACTGGTTGTAACTACAAGGGGAGGCCCATGGGTTCGACCCCTAGTCCTCCTCCAATCTGCGCCTTAAATAGTATCCGCCCGCTGATAGGCCAAACGACCCATTAATGTTTAATCACCCAAATTTTAGTATATAAAGGGGATTCTGCTAGTGTAAGGGGAGCAAGGCGCGGTCGTATGAAATTGGCACGAACTTCGAGATAGATGGACGCATTTCAATAAATTTTTCCGATCATTTATTGCAGAAGCAGGCATGAAAACCGAGACAGGGGTGTCTCTTGGTCCTGAAAGTGCCCGACTCAGATCGAGGCATGGAGACAATCATTTTTAAGTAATTCGACGCCACGAATGCGGTGGTGATGTTTGTTTTCTGATCTAAGCAAAGCTTATGTAGCTTAACTCCAGAATGAGGTATACTTATGTATTTTGCCCAATTCTTTTGAGGAGTTAATAAAAAGGTCTACCCATTTGAGAGCAGGACCCAGAGACGTAGTCCACCCGGGACGAACTCCATTATCAAGTTTTTCCATTCATATTGCATGCTTATGTATCTTTCCTTTTGAGCTTTTCCTTCTTTATGGTGTACTTTAATTTATGCTCATTTAATACAATTCTTTAATAAGTCATCGGACGAAAAGATCCTGGATCATGTTGGTATCAGAGCTGTCGTCTTTGACTTGAATTGTTGAGTATGAATGCTTACTAGGGACAAGCATAAGCAGGGTGAAGGAAATCTTAAGACTTTCAATCCCTAAGTTGGTTGTACATCTCGAGGGAAGAAAATGGCAGAAGAGGACAAGTGTGATGAACATGAGAAAAACTTTCACATGGTCTTTTATTGCATGTCAAACATGGTCAAGAAAATGTATGGAGATTACGTGAAGAGGATGAAGAAGAAAGAAAATAAAAAGGAAGCACATGCAAATGATGATGCTTTGGTAAATCAAGGGGCTGGAGGAGATCCTCCTAAGCCTCCATATTCACCTTCAAGTTCTAGTTCTTCTTCCTTTGAGCATTCTCATCATTCTCATCATTCTAGCCATAAAGCCTCTTTTAAGAAACCATTATTAAAGCTTGATGTAAAATTTTCTTTACCTGTGTTTAATGGAGATGTTAATCCTGAAAATCTAGATAATTGGATTCGATAGGTTGAAGTATATTACCGTGTTCAACATATTGATGAAGAGGAAGTTAAAGTGCAACTGGCTTCTCTTCAGTTGGAAGGCATTGCTCTCATATGGTGGGAGACCAAGCTTCAGGACAAAAGTAAGTGTGGTAATCTTCTTTGCTTATGGTCGGAATTTAAATCAAAGATAAGGAAGTAGTTCTATCCAATAGGGTATTTACATAAAGCGATGATGGAATGACAAACTTTAAGGCAAAGTAAGGGTCAAACCGTACAAAGTTTCACATAAGAATTTAGGAAGAAATCTCTTGCATTGAACATTCCTTTGGATTCTTATGAAACTTTAATGAAGTATATTGGCGCACTTCACAGTTATATTTGTCATACTTTGCTCTTGTTTAACCCCACTAGTCTTGACGAAGTTTGTGTGCAAGCCACTCACCTTGAGAACAAGGGGAAACATGTTTAAGAAGATACCACGAAGAAACCTTCAAATTTCCCACGAAATTTTTTCAAGAAGTTCAAAAGGAAGGACAAGAAGACCGCTACAGTAACGACAGAAGGATGAAAACCATATTGCACTCATTGCAAGAAGAGCGGTCACGATGAAGAACATTGCTGGAAACTGCATCCAAAAAAGAAACCGAAATAGTTCGGTGGAAAAGGGAAGACAAAGACCGTTGCTACAGTGCAACAAGATCTTGGTTCTGATTTAGGAGATGAAGGAAACATCACAACGGTTGGAGTACAATGTAAAGATTCCCTTCATGTTAGTTCAAGTTCCAATAATGAATCTCATGATGATTAACGAAAGAGGAGTGATTTATTTCATATACGAGTTGTATCTAAACATACTAAGATAGATACATTATTTGATCTGGGTTCCCAAGTAAACTTAATATCTGAAGCACTTGTCAAGAAGATGGGTCTTGAAACGAAACCACATCCAAAGCCTTATCCTCTTGGTTGGGTATGTGATAAAGCAAAACTCAATGTCATGAAACAATGTAGGATCAGATTTGCTATTGCTTCAAAGTTGACTGATTAAGTGGATTTGGATGTTGTACCACTTGATATATGTGGCATAGTGTTGGGGAGTCCTTATCTTTATGATAGAAAAACACTGTTCTTTCGTCATGAGAACAAATACCACCTTACTAATGGGGGAGTGGAATATATTGTTAGAGCTCACGACATGAGGGTAAATACAACACTTGTTAGTGCATGACAAATGAAAAGACTCATAAACACTAATAAGAGATATGTACTCATGGTCGTCAGAGAGAAAGATGTCGGGACATCCGACGCTTTCCACGGATGTGATATGTCTCATAAAAAGGAATTAATTGATATTGTTTCTAAGTATGATGACATTTTTCATGAACTGGGTGGATTACCTCCTAACAGGGAAATCCAACATGAGATACATCTTCAATAGTATTCTCCTCTTCCTAATGTGGGCATGTACATGATGTCAGTTGTGAATATGACATAGATCAAGAAGCATGTACATGGATTATTAGATCAAGGGGTCATCAGGCCCAGTTCATTTCCTTGTGGATCTCCGATCATGATGGTGCCAAAGAAAGATGGCACATGGCAAATGTGTGTCGATTACTGGGCCTTAAATAAAATCACGGTGAAAAATCGATACCTTCTTCCTTGTATAGATTATTTAATTGATCAGTTGAAGAATGTTGTTTATTTCACTAAGTTGGATTTGCACAGTGGATATCATCAAATCAAGGTTGCAGAACAGTATGCATGGAAGACTGCCTTTAAAACCAAACAAGGATTGTTTGAGTGGTTAATTATGTCGTTTTGGCTTTGTAATGCTACGACAACTTTCATGCGTGTGATGAATGAGGTATTCAGGCCTTTTGTAGATTACTTTGTGATTGTGTATTTAGACGACATTCTTGTTTTTAGCGGGACTTGGGATGAAAATGCGAGGCATGTAAAGTAAGTATTGGATACTTTGCAAAGGGAAAAGTTTTATGTGAAAATGTCTAAATGTGAATTTGGCAAGACTGCACTTGTATGCTTAGGTCATATTGTAGGAGGAGGACAATTGAAAATTGATGTAATTGTAAATTGGCATGAGCCCAAAAGTGTGACCGAGATCCGAAGCTTCTTAGGTGCAGTCCAGTATTGGAGGAGATTCATTCCCAACTTCTCCTCTATGACAACTCATTTGCATGCCTTAACAGTGTGAAGAACACTTTTCAGTGGGAAGGAAAGCAACAAAAAGATTTCGACACTTTGAAGGAGAAGATCAGTACCGTACCAGTATTAGCATTGCCGAATCTTCAACAGCCTTTCGAGATCGAGACAGATGCCAACAGATACGCCATGGGTGCAGTATTGATGCAATGTCATAAGCCTATCTGTTATCACTCTGAAACTTTTAACCAAGTTGTTGTTAACTATCCTTTATATGATAAAGACTTGTATGCATTAGTTCAAAGCGTAAAGAAATGGAAGCACTACTTGTTAGGGAAGGAAACAATTATACATACACATCACCAACCCTTACAGTATCTTCAAGCATAGATCAAACTGCAACAATCTCGACACTACAGATGGATGGGTTTTCTACAACAATTTCATTTGGTAATCAAGTACAAGAAGGGTACAAGTAATAAGGTAGCCGATATGATTTCTAGACCTCCTATTGTTGCTTCTATTATTTTGAAGAATACTTCTTTATCAAATGATAACTATGTAGAGCAATATGCCATTGATGAAGATTTTAAAGAAGTATATGAGAAGCTAACCCATGGTGCACATGTAGAGAACTATTGTTTGTAGGGAAAACTACTCTACCATCTTGGGAAGCTATGTATTCCTACAAGTGAACGAGTCCATGTAATACGGGAAGCTCACACTTTTCTTGTGTCTGGGAATTTTGGGGTAGGAAAAACTATGGCTCATTTGCAGAGGTAATGTTACTGGCCTTAAATGAAAGAAATTGTAACTAAATATGTAAAGGGGTGTGTGATGTGTTCTACTTGTAAGCCCACTAATAGAAAATTGGGGCTATACTCACCACTTCCTGTTCCATCCCATCCATGGGAAAGTGTCTGTTGATACTGAGAGGGGGGTGAATCGGTATCAAGTACAATTTAAAACCTTTTTCAACTTATACTTAAACCATTCAACTATATCCAATGAGCAATGAACAATAGTATAAGAGTTACACCAATACACCATAATACACCATAATACACCATGCACAATATATGAGAAATAATCAATAGTTATTGTTCAAGGGAAGTAATGACTTCCAAAGGTAGCTACAGCTTCCAAATGTAAAGGGAGGGGTAAACCTCCAAGAGGAAGATACAATCCTCCAATATCAAGAGAGATTTGAAATCTCCATCCTTGCCCCTTCCTTCCACCCAAGAATATATGAGAGATAATAAAACTTTACATTAAATCATCACCACCAACCAATCATCACATAGAACTTGATAATGCTTCCTGAGACTTCTTCAATTTATGTAATTCTTCAATTCTTGGAGTACTCTAATCCTATAGATAATATTAATCAATGTATTCTTTGAAACTCCTCCAATTTTCACTCCTTGAATCCTCCCCAAAAAGAGGTTATAGAAAGAATGGTAGACTTTATTTAATTCAGGTCTGTTCAGAAGACCCAACTTGTACAGCATGCCCCGTGCTCAATATTTAACATCCGATTCTGAAACTCACACACAAGAAACTAAAATCCGTACTCTTTCCAATGGAAGTGGTCCCACTTCATTTGGATTCTATATGAAGAAGTTATGATTGTTTTACCTGGAACACATGTTTATTGACTAACTTCAGGACTGGTCACAAACCCTATTTTCCACAGAGTGTATCTCCATAATTATAGCGAATCAAGAGCTGAAATTTTTACCAGAGGTACCTTGATATGTCTTACCAATACCATAACGATTTCACCATTTGAATCGTTCTATAAAAAATGTTATAGCAAAAATGGTAAGATGACCTGAAAATAACATACCTTAGAACACATCACCAAAAGACTTCATCCTCCCTTGAAATCCGATCTTCTTTTCATCTTATTTCCTCTGAAATTCGACTTGTATCAAATGAATATATAATGATGTTTATTTATACTATTTATGTCACTTCATTTTAACATTAGGGCCGACTTGACACTTTCTTATTTTGTAATTCTTTTCTTTAATTATCTTCAGGGCCTACATGTACTTCTTTCTTCAATTCACTTTGTCATCTTAAAAAATTCATTTCTCCTCAACCATGAGGATCCAAGTGACGTGCCACATACCACCGGAAACAACATGATGTATACTATCCATTCATGGGTGTTGTATATGCATGTGCATTGTCCTTCATGTCCAAATACCTTTATCAATCTTGCGGTCCAAAACCCATGACTAGGGTTGACATCAATGCCAACAACCAATATTCCAACAATCTCCCCCTTTGTCATTGATGGCAACACTCATGCTCCCCATATCATCATGATCCCAATTTCTCTCCCCCTTTGACATCAATGGCAAAGGTTAGGGCTGCTCCCCCTGAGTTTAATGGAAAAATGTAACTCTCTTCTTTGGGGTTGCTTCCCCTGAACATGTGGCACTCAATAATACTTCATCCTTATTTTGGGTCTTTGGGACATTTTCTTCCTTAGAGTCCTTTTGTGTGGCTTCTATCTTCTCTCTCTTCTTCATGTCTAGGATGTATATGTTGTTCGGTCTTCTTGTTGCAGTTGCAACCAATCTTGCTGAGTTATTTTCTTTGATTTTACATTTTTGGGAGTCAAATGTAAGAGTGTATCCTTGATCACACATTTTACTAACAATGAGTATATTATGATTCAAGTATTCAACCAATAGAACATTCTTTTCTTTTACATTTTTTCTTCCAAGCTCTACTACACCTTCTCCAATTATTTTGGCAGATGAGTCATCTCCAAATGCAACATTGCCACCCTTTCTCTTCAAGCT
>ML789384.1:719904-740362 GCA_009831015.1 Picea engelmannii | reverse complement strand
ATTCATTTCTCCTCAACCACAAGGATCGGAGTGATGTGACACATACCATCGGAAACAACATGATGTATACTATTCAGTCATGGGTGTTGTATATGCATGTGCATTGTCCTTCATGTCCAAATACCTTTATCAATCTTCCAGTCCAAAACCCATGACTAGGGTTGACATCAATGACAACAACCAATCTTCCAACAATGTCTCCATGGATTTTGTAGGGGGTTTACCAATGACCAGAGGGGGTCATGATTATTTGTATGTTGTAGTGGATAGGTTCAACAAGATGTGTATCTTGATGCCATGTAAAAAACAGATCACTATTGAGCAGACTGGTAATCTTTTCTTTCAGTATGTTTGGGTTCACTTTGGGTTACCCACGTCCATTGTCTTGGATCGAGATACTCAATTCCTTGGGGATTTTTGGATTGGATTGTGGAGAATGATGGACACCAAATTGAAAAGGAGCATTGCTTTCCATCCACAAAATGACGGACAGACATAGGTGGTAAACATAACAGTGGTACTTTTGCTTCGAGGCTACTGCAGTAAGCGTCCCAAGTTATGGGATGAATAGATACCCTTTGTATAACATGCTTATGACCGAGCTTTACATTCATCCACTCAGAGTTCACCTTTTGAGACATGTTTTGGGTACCTACCCAAGGTTCATTTGGACTTGATGTATGGGAGAGATGCCAATGTGAATGAAGAACGAACAGAGGACAGAGCCCACAAGTTCATCCAGAGGAGTCAACAGATACATCAAGCAGTCAGGGAACAGTTGGAGAAAAGTCAAGCACAATATAAAGCTCCACACGAAAAGCACAGGGTTGATCATGAGTTCCAGGTTGGAGACCAGGTATGGCTTCACATCATCAAGGAACGGTTGAAGAGTAAAGGCAAGAAACTCAAGTCCATTATTATGGACCCTTCACCATCTTGGAGAAAAGCGACACTCATGTTTTTCGTTTAGATCTTCCACCTTATATGCAGATTTACTCCGTTGTGAACATAGAGAACTTGAAACTTTTTGAGCCTCCCATGAGCATGGATAAATATGAGGAAGTTTCAATACCTTCAGTTGATGAGTTTGCACCTGAGTACTTGGATGAGTTACAGGAAGATATCATCCTGGACATAAGGACGAGGACTTCACGCATGGGTGATGTTGATTATCTTCAAGTAGGCTTAAAGGGCACACATCCAAGCAAGACAAAGTGGATTGAAAAGGACAAAGTGAGGGGACTCTTCCCTCACTTACCTATTGATTGATGAAAGCTTTTGGTGGTCCAAAAATCTGTTAGTGGGAAGGTGTGATCCAAAAAGGATCCAGAGAAGGCTAAGAACAACTAAGAACTCGTAGAGGCATCTCAAGATGCTCAGAATGGCTTTAGCAGACAGAGAAAGCAAAAAGATTAAAATTTCCTAAAACTTAGTGAAAATGGCATGATCGTGAAGAAAGCATCACAAGCTTTCTAACGACACAAATGACTCAACAAACAGAGTTACGGATCAAATGATATTCGCGGTCAAAGTTTTGGTCAACCTATCCCAGTCAGTAGGGATGAGTCAGCATTCGTATTGTCGACGTCAACATCAGTACAGATGACGTCCTCATCTGTACAACATATGTGGTAAGCGCATAGGGCAACATGTGTCATGCTGACGTGGAAACACAAAAGGCTGCCACACGTCACTCATTATTGGACTTTTTGAGCCGACTTGTGGGCCAATGAAAAATTGCCACATGGTTGTTCGTACATGACACATGGCATCCGTACGACACGTGGGAGGCTGACGTGGCATCCGTACGACACGTGGGAGGCTGACGTGGCATCCGTACGACACGTGGCAGGAAGGTGACATGATAGGCTAACTGTACAACGAGGTGACATCGACCAATGATTGGCTGCCACGTGGCAGTGGGAAAATGCCCAATGACGCCCAACAATCGAAAATCCAAAAAAAAATATATTAAATAGCCTGCCAAATCTGGCGATAGTTCCATCAGATTTGGTGGCATATTCCATCGGGCTGCCAAATTTAACTATCCGCCTAAACCATCGCAAAAATCTCTTTCGTTTTCGTAGCATATTCTGCCAAAATATCTGCTAGATATAGTAATGGTTGTAACTACAAGGGGAGGCCCGCGGGTTTGACCCTGGGACCTCCTCCAACCTATGCCTTAAATAGTATCTGCTCGCCAATAGGCCAAACGACCCATTAATGTTTAACCGCCCAAATTATTATATAAAGGGGCTTCTGCTAGTGTAAGGGGAGCAAGGTGCAGTTGTACGGAATTTGCATGAACTTGGAGACAAAGGCACACATTTCGATAATTTTTTCTAATCATTTATTGCAGAGGTAGGCACTAAAACCGAGACAGGGGTGTCTCTTGGGCCTGAAAGTGCTCGAATTAGATCGAGGCGTGGAGACAATCATTTTTAGGTAATTCGACACCACGAACACGGTGGTGATGTTTGCTTTCTGATCTGAGCAAAGATTATGTAGCTTAACTCCAGAATGAGGTATACTTATGTATTTTGCCCAATTCTTTTGAGGAGTTAATAGAAAGGCCTACCCATTTGAGAGAAGGACCTAGAGACGTAGTCCACCAGGGACGAACTCCATTATCAAGATTTAGTGTTCATATTGCATGCTTATGTCGCTTTCCTTTTGAGCTTTTCCTTCTTTACGGTGTACTTTAGTTTATGCTCATTTAATACAATTCTTTAATAAGTCACCAGACGAAAAAATCTCGGATCAAGTTGGTATCAGAGTTGTCATTTTTGACTTGAATTGTTGAGTATGAATGCTTACTAGGGCCAAGCATAAGCATGGTGAAGGAACTCTTAAGACTTTCAATCCCGAAGGAAGAAAATGGGAGAAGAGGACAAGCGTGATGCATAGGAGAAAAACTTTCACCTGGTATTTTATCGCATGTTAGACATGGTCGAGAAAATGTATGGAGATTATGAGAACATAATGAAGAAGAAAGAAAAGAAAAAGGAATCACATGCAAATGATGATGCTTCAGTAAACCAAGGGGCTTGAGGAGATCCTCCTAAGCCTCCATCTTCACCTTCAAGTTCTATTTCTTCTTCCTTTGAGCATTCCCATCATTCTAGCCATAAAGCCTCTTTTAAGAAACCATTATTAAAGCTTGATGTAAAATTTTCTCTACTTATGTTTAATGGAGATGCTAATCTTGGAAAGCTAGATAATTAGATCCGACAGGTTGAAGTATAATGCCATGTTTATCATATTGATGAAGAGGAAGTTAAAGTGCAACTGGCTTCTCTTCGGTTGGAAGGCACCACTCTCGTATGGTGGGAGAGCAAGCTTCTGAACATGAGTAAGTGTGGTAATATTCTTTCCTCATGGTCGGAATTTAAATTAGAGATAAGGAAGTAGTTCTATGCATTAGGGTATTTCAATAAAGCGATGATGGAATGGGAAACTTTAAGGCAAAGTAAGGGTCAAATTGTACAAAGTTTCACAGAAGAATTTAGGAAGAAAGCTCGTGCATTGAACATTCCTTTGGATTCTTATGAAACTTTAATGAAGTATATTGGTGGACTTCACAGTTATATTCATCATACTTTGCTCTTGTTTAACCCCACTAGTCTTGATGAAGTTTGTGTGCAAGCCACTCACCTTGAGAATAGGGGGAAACATGTTCAAGAAAATCCCACGAAGAAACCTTCCAATTTACCAAAAAATACTTTCAAGAAGTTCAAAAGGAAGGACAAGAAGACCGCTACAGTAACGAGAGAAGGAGGAAAACCATCTTGCACTCATTGCAAGAAGAGCGGTCATGATGAAGAACATTGTTGGAAACTACATCCAGAAAAGAAATTGAAACAGTTCGGTGGAAAGGGGAAGACAAAGACCGTTTCTACAGTGCAACAAGATCTTGGTTTTGATTCAGGAGATGAAGGGAGGATCATAGCGGTTGGAGTGAGTTATTTCATATACAAGTTGTATCTAAACATACTAAGATAAATACATCATTTGATCTGGGTTCCCAAGTAAACTTAATATCTCAAGCACTTGTCAAGAAGATGTGTCTTAAAACGAAACCACATTCGAAGCCTTATCCTCTTGGTTGGGTATGTGATAAAGCAAAACTTAATGTCACCAAACAATGTAGGATTAGATTTTCTATTGCTTCAAAGTTGATTGATGAAGAGGATTTTGATGTTTTACACTTGATATATGTGGCATAGTGTTTGAGATTCCTTATCTTTATGATAGAAAAACAATCTTTTTTCGTCATGACAACAAATACCACCTTACTAAGGGGGGAGTGGAATATATTGTTAGAGCTCACAGCATGAGGGTAAATACACCACTTGTTAGTGCAGAGAAAATGAAAAGACTCATAAACACTAATAAGAGATATGTACTCATGGTCGTCAGAGAGAAATATGTCGGGACATCCGACGCTTTCCACGTATGTGATCCGTTTCATAAAAAGGAATTAATTGATATTGTTTCTAAGTATGATGAGATTTTTTAGGAACTGGATGGATAACCTCCTAAGAGGGAAATCCAACATGAGATAGATCTTTAGCATGATTCTCCTTTTCCTAATGTGGGCATGTAAAGGATGTCAGTTGTGGAGATGATAGATATCAAGAAGCAGGTACAAGGCTTATTGGATCAAGGGGTCATTAGGCCCAGTTCATCTCCTTGTGGTTCTCCAATCGTGATGGTTCCAAAGAAATATGACACATGGCGAATGTGTTTTGATTACTGGGCCTTAAATAAAATCACGGTGAAAAATTGATACCCTCTTCCTCGTATAGATGATTTACTTGATCAGTTGAAGAATGTTGTTCATTTCACTAAGTTGGATTTGCGCAGTGGATATCATCAAATCAGGGTCGCAGAACATGATGCATGGAAGACTGCCTTTTAAACCAAACAAGGATTGTTTGAGTGGTTAGTTATGTTGTTTAGGCTTTGTAATGCTTTGACAACTTGCATGCATGTGATGAATGAGGTATTCAGGCCTTTCCTAGATGAATTTATGATTGTGTATTTAGACGACATTCTTGTTTTTAGCGGGACTTGGGATGAACATATGAGGCATGTAAAGCAAGTAATGGATACTTTGCAAAGGAAAAATTTGAATGTGAAAATGTCTAAATGTGAATTTGGTAAGACTGCACTTGTATACTTAGGTCATATTGTAGGAGGAGGAAAATTGAAAATTGATCCTTCCAAAATTGATGTAATTGTAAATTGGCCCGAGCCAAAATGTGTGACCGAGATCCGAATCTTCTTAGGTGTAGTCCAGTATTGGAGGAGATTCATTCCCAACTTCTCCTTTAGAGCAGCTCCTTTGCATGCCTTAACCAGTTTGAAGAACACTTTTCAGTGGGAAGGAAAGCAATAAAAAACTTTCGACACTTTGAAGGAGGAGATCAGTACTGCACCAGTATTAGCACTGCTGAATCTTCAACAGCCTTTCGAGATTGAGGCAGATGCCAACAAATACGCCATGGGTGAAGTATTGATGCAATATCGTAAGCCTATCTGTTATCACTCTAAAAAATTTAACCAAGTTGTTGTTAACTATCCTACATATGATAAAGAGTTGTATGCATTAGTTCAAAGCGTAAAGAAATGGAAGCACTACTTGTTAGGGAAGAAAACAATTATACATACAGATCACCAACCCTTACAGTATATTCAAGCACAAACCAAACTGCAACAATCTCAACACTACAGATGGATGGGTTTTCTACAACAATGTCATTTGGTAATCAAGTACAAGAAGGGTACAAGTAACAAGGTAGTCGATATGCTTTCTAGACCTCCTATTGTTGCTTCGATTATTTTGAAGAATACTTCTTTATCTGATGATAGCTATGTAGAGCAATATGCCATCGATGAACATTTTAAAGAAGTATATGAGAAGCTAACCCATGGTTTACAGGTAGAGAACTATTGTCTACAAGGAAAACTACTCTACCATCTGGGAAGCTATGTATTCCTAGAAGTGAGCGAGTCCATGCAATACGAGAATCTCACACTTTGTGTCTGGGCATTTTTGGGTAGGAAAAACTATGGCTCATTTGCAGAGGTTTTGTTACTGGCCTCTAATGAAAGCAATTGTAACTAAATATGTAAAGGGGCGTGTGATGTGTTCTACTTGTAAGCCCACTAATAGAAAACAGAGGCTATAATCACCACTTCATGTTCCATCCCATCCATGGGAAAGTGTCTCCATGGATTTTGTAGGGGGTTTACCAATGACCAGAGGGGGTCATGATTATTTGTATGTTGTAGTGGATAGGTTCAACAAGATGTGTATATTGATGCCATGTAAAAAACATATCACTGCTGATCATACTGTTGATCTTTTCTTTCAGTATGTTTGGGTTCAGTTTGGGTTACCCACGTCCATTGTCTCAGATCGAGTTACTCGATTCCTTGGGGATTTTTGGACTAGCTTGTGGAGAATGATGGACACCAAATTGAAAAGGAGAATTACTTTCCATCCACAGACTGACGGACAAACAAAGGTGGTAAACATAACATTGGTACTTTTGCCTCAAGGCTACTACAACAAGCATCCCAAGTTATGGGATAAACATATACCCTATGTACAACATGTTTATAACTGAGCTTTACATTCGTCCACTCAGAGTTCACCTTTTGAGACATGTATTGGGTACCTACCCAAGTTTCCTTTGGACTTGATGTATTGGAGAGATGCTGATGTGAATGAAGAACAAACAAAGGACAGAGCTCGCAAGTTCACCCAGAGGATTCAACAGATACACCGGGCAGCCAGGGAACAAATGGAGAAAAGTCAAGAACAATATAAAACTCGGCATAACAAGCACATGGTTGATCATCAGTTCCAGGTTGGAGACCGGGTATGGCTTCACATCAGTATGGAACGATTGAAGGGTGAAGGTAAGAAACTCAAGCCCATTCGTTATGGACCCTTCACTATCTTGGAGAAAAGCGACACTAATACTTTTCGTTTAGATCTTCC
The DNA here is from genome assembly GCA_009831015.1 of Picea engelmannii. Taxonomy (NCBI): domain Eukaryota; kingdom Viridiplantae; phylum Streptophyta; class Pinopsida; order Pinales; family Pinaceae; genus Picea; species Picea engelmannii. The sequence goes on along the minus strand of ML789384.1, from coordinate 733,350 downwards.
ACCTTATATGCAGATTTACTCCATTGTGAACGTAGAGAAATTGAAACTTTTTGAGCCTCCCATGATCATGGATCAGGATGAGTAAGTTTCAATACCTTCAGTTTATGAGTTTACACCTGATTACTTGGATGAGTTACAGGAATATATCATCCTGGACAAAAGGACGAGGACTTCACGCAGGGGTGATGTTGATTATCTTCTAGTAGGCTTAAAGAGCACATATCCAAGCAATGCAAAGTGAGGGGACTCTTCCCTCACTTACCTATTGATTGATGAAATATTTTGGTGGTCCAAAAAGATCTCAGTGGGAAGGCGTGATCCAAAAAGGATCCAGAGAAGGCTAAGAACAATTCAGAACTCACAGAGGCAACTCGGGACACTTACAATGGCTTCAACAGATAGAGAAAGGGAAAATATTCAAAGTTCCCAAAACTTAGTGAAAATGGCATGAGCGCGAAGACCGCGTCGCAAGCTTTCTAACGGCGCAAACAACTCATCAAACAATGTTACGGATCGAAAGATATTCGTGGTCAAAGTTTTGGTCAACCTAGCCCAGTTAACAGGGATGAGTCAACATCCGTACTGCTGATGTCAACATCAGTATGGATGACATCATCATCCTTACAACATACGTGGCAAGCGCAGAGGGCGACACGTGTCATAGCAATGTCAACATGATGATGTGGCAACATGAGAGGCTGCCACGTGTCACTCATTTTGGGATTTTTTGGGTCAATTTGTGGGCTAATGAAAAGTTTCCACATTTTAGTCTATACAGGACACATGGCATCTTTACACTACGTGGAAGGCTGACGTGGAATTCATACGACACGTGGCAGGAAGGTGACGTGGTAGGATCACTCTAGAACAAGGTGACGTGGGCCAATGATTGGTTTCCATGTGGCCTAGTCAGGGGCTGCCACATGGCTATGGGCAAATGGCCAATGATGCCTAGCAACTAAAAATCCAAAAAAAAAAATATTAAATAGATCGCCAAATCTGGAGGCGGTTCCACCAGATTTGGTGGCATATGCCAGCGGGCCGCCAAATTTAACTATCGTCCTAAACCTCCGCCAAAATCTCCGCCATTTTGGTAGCATATTCTACCAAAATGTCTGCCAGATATAGTAACGATTGTAACTACAAGGGGAGGCCCGCGGGTTCGACCCCGAGACCTCCTCCAACATATGCCTTACATAGTATTCGCCCGTCGATAGGCCAAACAACCCATTATTGTTTAATCGCCCAAATTTTATTATATAAAGGGGCTTCTACTAATGTAAGGGGATCAAGGCACGACCGTACATAATTGGCACGAACTTCGAGACATAGGCACACATTTCGAGAAAAAATTTCAGTCATTTATAATATAGGCAAGCACGAAAACTGAGACATGGGTGTCTCTTGGGCCTGAAAGTACCTGACTCAGATCGAGGCGTGGAGACAATCATTTTTAGGTAATTCGATGCCATCAACGCAGTGGTGATATTTGTTTTTTGGTCTAAGCAAAGCTTCTGTAGCTTTACTCCAGAATGAGGTATACTTATGTATTTTGCACAATTCTTTTGAGGAGTTAATAAAAAGGCCTACCCATTTGAGAGCAGGACCTAGAGACGTAGTCCACCAGGGACGAACTCTGTTATCAAGTTTTTGCGTTCATATTGCATGCTTTTGTCTCTTTCCTTTTGATCTTTTCCTTCTTTATGGTGTACTTTAGTTTATGCTCATTTAATACAATTCTTTAATAAGTCATCGGATGAAAACATCCCGGATCATGTTGGTATTAGAGCTGTTGTCTTTGACTTGAATTGTTGAGTATGAATGCTTACTAGGGCCAAGCATAAGTAGGGTGAAGGAAATCTTAAGACTTTCAATCCCGAAGTTGGTTGTACATCCCGAAGGAAGAAAATGGCAGAAGAGGACAAGCGTGATGAAGAGGAGAAAAACTTTCACATGTTCTTTTATCACATGTCGGACAAGAGTAAGTGTGGTAATCTTATTTCCTCATGGTCGGAATTTAAATAAGGGGTAAGGAAGGAATTCTATCCATTAGGGTATTTACATAAAGCGATGATGGAATGCAAAAATTTAAGGCAAAGTAAGGGTCAAACTATACAAAGTTTCACAGAAGAATTTAGGAAGAAAGCTCTTGCATTGAACATTCCTTTGGATTCTTATGAAACTTTAATGAAGTATATTGGCGCACTTCACAATTATATTCATCATACTTTTCTCTGTTTAACCCCACTAGTCTTGACGAAGTTTGTGTGCAAGCCACTCACCTTGAGAATAGGGGGAAACATGTTCAAGAATATCCCATGAAGAAACCTTTCAATTTCCCACGAAAGACTTTCAAGAATTTCAAAAGGAAGGACAAGAAGACCGCTACAGTAACAAGAGAAGTAGGAAAGCCATGTTTCACTCTTTGCAAGAAGAGCGGTCATGATGAAGAACACTATTGGAAACTGCATCCAGAAAAGAAACTGAAACAATTTGGTGGAAAGGGGAAGACAAAGACCGTTGCTATAGTGCATCGATATCTTTGTTCTGATTCAGGAGACGAAGGAAAGATCACAATGTTTGGAGTACACAGTAAAGATTCCCTTCATGCTAGTTCAAGTTCCAATAATTAATCTCATGGTGATGAACGAAAGAGGAGTGAGTTATTTCATATACGAGTTGTATCTAAACATACTAAGATAGATACATTATTTGATCAGGGTTCCCAAGTAAACTTAATATCTTAATCACTTGTCAAGAAGATGGGTCTTGAAAAAAAACCACATCCGAAGCCTTATCCTCTTGGTTGGGTATGTGATAAAGAAAAACTTAATGTCATGAAACAATGTAGGATTAGATTTTCTATTGCTTCAAAGTTGATTGATGAAGTGGATTTGGATGTTGTACCACTTGATATATGTGGCATAGTGTTGGGGAGTCCTTATCTTTATGATAGAAAAGCAGTGTTATTTTGTCATGAGAACAAATACCACCTTACTAAGGGGGGAGTGGAATATATTGTTAGAGCTCACAACATGAGGGTAAATACAACACTTGTTAGTGCAGGGCAAATGAAAAGACTCATAAACACTAATAAGAGATATGTACTCATGGTCATCAGAGAGAAAGATGTCGGGACATCCTACGCTTTCACGAATGTGATCTGTCTCATAAAAATGAATTAATTGATATTGTTTCTAAGTATGATGACATTTTTCAGGAATGAGATGGATTACCTCCTAAGAGGGAAATCCAACATGAGATACATCTTCAGCAGGATTCTCCTCTTTGTAATGTGGGCATGTACATGAAGTCAGTTGTGGAGATGACAAATATCAAGAAGTAGGTATAGGGCTTATTGGATCAAGAGGTCATCAGGCCCAGTTCATCTCCTTGTGGTTCTTCGATCGTGATGGTGTCGAAGAAAAATGGCACATGATGAATGTGTATCGATTATCGGGCCTTAAATAAAATCATTGTGAAAAATTGATACCCTCTTCCCTATATAGATGATTTACTTGATCAATGGAAGAATGTTGTTTATTTCACTAAGTTGGATTTGCGCAATGGATATCATCAATTCAGGGTCACAGAACAAGATGCATGGAAGACTGCCTTTAAAACCAAACAAGGATTGTTTGAGTGGTTAGTTATGTCATTTGGGCTTTGTAATGATCTGACAAATTTCATGTGTGTGATGAATGAGGTATTCAGGCCTTTCCTAGATGAATTTGTGATTTGTTATTTAGACGACATTATTGTTTTTAGCGGGCATTAGGATGAACATGTGAGGTATGTAAAGAAAGTATTGGATACTTTGCAAATGGAAAAGTTGTATGTGAAAATGTCTAAATGTGAATTTGGCAAGACTACACTTGTATACTTAGGTCATATTTTAGGAGGAGGACAATTGAAAATTGATCCTTCCAAAAGTGATGTAAATGTAAATCGGCTGGAGCCAAAAAGTGTGACCGAGGTCCGAAGATTCTTAGGTGTAGTCCAATATTGGAGGAGATTCATCGCCAACTTCTCCTTTATAACAACTTTTTTGCATGCCTTAACCAGTGTGAAGAACACTTTTCCGTGGGAAGGAAAGCAACAAAAATCTTTCGACACTTTGAAGGAGAAGATCAATACCACAACAGTATTAGCACTGTCGAATCTTCAACAACTTTTCGAGATCAAGACAGATGCCAACGAATATGCCATGGGTGCAATATTGATGCAATATAGTAAGCCTGTCTGTTATCACTTAGAAACTTTTAACCAAGCTATTGTTAACTATCCTACATATGATGAATTATGAATAACAACGAAATGATTTGAGGTGCAAAATGCTCTCGAGAAACGCTACTCGAGATTCCCCTGACAACTTCTAGGGTTCCTGCGCTGGCCACCATGGCCTTGGGCTCGAGGGATCCACCCCAACTCGCCACCTGATATTGCAACATTTTAGACGATGATCTCCTCCTATTCAAAATATGCCAAGGGTGCCCCCACCTCCAGATTCGTCAAAAGGTTGGAAGCAATTCCAAAGGTGTCGGTCCACTCCCCCTCTTCAAGACCGTTTGCTCTTTGGTTGGACAAAAACGGTCTAATAGGGCAATTCACTAGAGTCTGGCCATCCCCCAAAGCTATGGCTCTATGGCTGGAGTAGAAATGGAAGAAAACAATCAAAGGACAACTTTCTATAGCTTTTTGTGGTAAGGGTTTCTACGTTTTTCTTTTTGAAAACAAAGCAGATCGAGACTTGATCTTCAGAAATGGCTCTTATTTTATGGGAACCAGAGGGATGTATCTGAACAAATGGACTTCAAACTTCAGTCCAAAGAATGATATCCCCTCTGCTGTTCCAGTATGGTTTAGGCTCCCCTTCTTACCCCTCCACTGTTGGAATGACAAAACAATAAAAAATATAGGCAATGCTCTAGGAAGGAACATCGATCGAGTCGAACCACGAGATGGTCTGCAATCTTGTGCAAGGTTGTGTGTAGAAGTGGATCTGGAAAAAGCACTTCCAGAAGCAATACTGCTCATCCTGGATGGTTGGTCTTACATCCAAACAGTGGATTATGAACAACTCCCATTTAAGTGCAAATATTGTCATTAATATGTTCATTTCACCAAAAACTGCCCTAAGGCGACCCATGAGCATCCAGAAAACAAAGCTTCTGAGCAATGACAACAAGAAAAAAGAAAGAAAATGATGAATATAGTAGGTAACCCGTAACATAAATGAAAAAGCAACTCCAGACCCCCCTCGCCAAGTAAAGGGAAATCTCCAATACAAATCGAAGATGAAGCCAAAAGCAGCAAGAACAAGTATGAACCCTTGGAAACTTTGGATCTAGAGTTGATTAGTTCAAAATAAAATACAGAAGAAAACACTCCTCATCAAGATGCGGTTCTTGAGATCCCTCCAGAAGATCCAGACCCCCAACACAAGGTTATTCCTCAAACATAGGAGGAAGACAGTCAAGAAGAATCCAGAGAAGAAATGGATTTAGAAATCTCAAAGAACGTTCGAACCATGAAAGGAGGAAGGAGAACAAGTAAAAAAAGAAGAGAGAAAGACACTACCCAGGACAAAGATCTAGGAACCCAACCAACATTGGAAGAAATCCTCAGGAAAGAAGGAAAAAATGGAAAAGCCCAACCAACAAAGGGGCAATCTCAACCCACGAAGGGAGGGGCACCAAAGCATAATAGTAAGTAATGAAGGTAGTCTCCTAGAATTGTAGAGGCCTGGGCCAGAGGGAAAAAAGGAAGCCACAAGAAAGCTAATCCAGATAGAAAAGCCCCAAATCCTCTTAGTTAAGGAGACGAAACTCCAGGCGATGAGGCCCTGAGAGAAATGAAATAAATTTGGAAACCAAGTAGCGGAACGACGTTGAATGCAAGAGACGCCTCGGGAGGGATCTGTACAATGTGGAACACTCAAATCTTCAAGGTGGAACAAAGAGTGGACTCAATTCATTGGACGATGGTAAAAATAATGCATCTCCAAACATTTATTATCTATCCTATCTGCAATGTTTATATGCCTAACAATTACTTGGAAAAGAGAGATTGTTGGGAAACATTAATGAAATTAAAAGATTTACATGCTCAAGAAAACTACATAATAACAGGGGATTTCAATACTACTCTCCACCAAGGGGAGAAAAAGGGAGGGTTCTATGTTAGAGACCAGTTTAGGGAACATTTGGAGGATCTGATCTATTCGATGCCCATCCCTCCAAAGGAAAATATACTTGGACCAATAAAAGGACAGGGGTGGGCCACATAGCTGCTAGACTGGACCGTTTCCTTATCCACAACCCTCTCCTCTTCCTCCCGCTTACCATCTCCTCCCAAATTGTCCCTTGGGGAATCTCATACCACCGACCTATATCTCCTACTTTTGCAATGGCCTAAAACCTGGGCCCCATTCCTTTCAGACTCAACCCTCTCTAGTTGGATTCGTCAGACTTCCTCCCCCTAATCTCCTCGGCATGATCTACATGGGTGGACAGAACCCCTATGTATATTTGGGAACAAAAACTAAAAAAAAACAAAGTAAGCTTTAAAGGTCCGGGTCAAAGCTTCCCTCATAAGCACAAAGGAAGAAGTAAAGCGACACAAACAAAAATTAGAAGAGATACACATTGAAATAGAAGACAAGGAAGTTCACTACAGAGACCTTGAGCAGGAGAAAACTCATTTCCAAAACTACTTAAGGGAACTCCACAATGAGGAAAAGGAATGGAGACTAAAATCTAGAGCCCTGTGGCTACAAGTAGGAGACAAAAATACATCCTTTTTCCATAAGCAGGCCAAAGCTAGACAACATAAGAATTCGGTAAAAGAAATTAAAATAACTACAAGAGAGTTAATTAACTCCTTTGACGAGATAAAAAAATAAGCCTCTTCTCATTTTAAAAGTCTCTATACCCAGGATGGAGCAGATAATAAAGACCAGAGGATTCAGTTCATTGAATCAATCCCCCAGTTGATAACGGATCAAGATAATCAAGATCTGACAAAGATAGTCATTGAAGAGGAAGTTAGAGCAATAGTTTTCCACTTCGATCCAGAGAAACCACCCGAGCTATATGGATTTACTCCTCACTTCTACTGACACTGTTGGGAAATCATTAGAAAGGACCTGCTTCACATGATTAGATATGTCCAATCGACATGCAATATAGGAGGAGCCACCAATACCTCCTTCCTTGCACTGATCCCTAAAGCCAAAAATGCAAACACTTTTGATCGTTTTCGTCCCATCTCCGTTTGCAATGTTCCCTCCAAAATTCTCACCAAAATTATTGCCAACAGGTTAAAACATCTCCTCCCAAGGATAATCCTCCCAAACCAAGGGGGCTTCGTGACTAAAAGAAAAATTTGGGACAACATAATCCTGGTCCAGGAAGAAATCCACACCAGCGTCACAAATAAATAAAGAGGAATGATCATCAAAATTGATATGGCAAATGCCTTTGATAGAGTGAAGCATGAATTCCTCTATGAGGTGCTAAACAAATTTGGTTTCCTAGGCTCCTTTATCTCTTGGATCAAGGCTTGTATTTCGTCCCCGTGGATAGCATCGTTGATCAATGATCGACCAACTACGTTCTTCCAAGCCTCAAGAGGTCTCAGACAAGGATGCTCTCTCTCTTTGATGCTGTATGTAATCATGGTAGAAACTCTAAACAAAATACTCGAGGAAGTAAGGACAACCAGAAACATCCTAGGTCTGAAAATTGCTATGGGAGTCAGAAGGATAAACAACTCTCAATTTGTTGATGACACTCTTCTCCTTGGGGGAGCTTACCAAATAATGGCTTGAAGATTTAAACTAGTCCTAGACCAGTATGAATAAGCTTCGGGAGGGCTTATCAACAAACTTAAGAGCCAAATATATGCGTGGAACGTAAAGGTGGGATCAATGGCTAGAATATCCCACATCCTCCACTTCCCCTTCATGACGGACTGGAAATACTTCAAGTATTTAGGTACGCCTATCAACATCAAAGCCCTCCCTGGGGAGGCATGGCAGGTGATCCTAAGAAAAATTTAAAGATCAATTTGAAATATGGGGAGCCACGTGGTTAAACCCAGCAGGCATGGTAGTCTTAATAAAAGCAATTATTTCTTCCTTCCCAATCCTCCAATTCTCAGTGCTCTACGCTCCAGTTGGAATCAAGAAAGAAATGGCCAAAATCACAAGAAAATTTATCTAGCAAGGAGGCAAGGATAACGAAAACAAATTCCACATGGTTAATTGCGCTATTACCTGTGCTCCTAAAGAAAATTTGGGGCTGTGCATAAGAGATTCAGAAAAGATAAACTTAGCTCTAGGAGCCAAGGTAATCTGGCGTGTAATCACAAGTGAAAAAGAATGGTGGAAAAAAACACTCTGCAACAAGTACTTGTCCAAAAACAGAAAAAATATGCTTGGAAGAAGTAGACCTTGGGCAAGCAGGCTCCCCCATCTGGAAGCTTATTCGGGAATCCGTTCCGTTAATACAATCCCGCCTCAATTGGAACCCAGGGAATGGAAAATAAATCAAGATATGGGAGGACAACTATTCAGAGAGGGGTATCCTCTCAAGTATCGGTTCTCTAAACCAATTCAATCTCTGGTTGTCCTTTGAAGGAAGATCCACCCTCTATGATATCTCAAATTGGCATTCGAATGGTAATTGGGAAAGTTGTAATCTGGGTGAGGTACCTCCTTTCCTGAGAGACGAGGCTAAACAGTTCCTCCTAACAATCTCCGGAACCACCCCAGTCTGCCTCAGTCAAAAGGATGATAGAAGCTGGGGAAAAGAGGGGTACTCAGTGAAATCGAGATACAAGAAACTCCTAGAAGGTTGTGATATCCCAACAAAATCAGCCATCTGGAAAGAGATTTGGAACCCAAATAGCCTTCCAAAAATAAACATCTTATGCTGGCAACTGGCTCATAATAAACTCTTAACAGGGGAGAATTTGAACAAAAGAGGTTTTCTGGGCCCGTTTAGGTGTGCTAATAACCTAGAAAGCATTGATCACTTGTTCCTTTATTTCAATTTCACCAGACAAGTGATGAACAACGTTTACCTTGAATTAGTCCCCCAAATTTCCAGGCCAACAAGCAGCAGAAGCCTGATTGGTAAATGGGAAAAAAATTACAAAGGATCGATCTAGGGGAAATCGAATCTCAGTCGAGGTTGGAAGGCATCGATAAAATTTGTCTAATAGTAAATTTGTTTGGTAAAAAATAAAAGGATTTTCAAAGAAAAAACCATTTCCCCCCGAGTAGTAGCGATAAATGCAATCGATCAACTAGGGAATTTTTATCGACCAAGAAAACAACCATCCAAGCAGGGGATCTGTTGAGAACAAAAGAAGAAGCTTGGCTAAAAAAACTAAACCTTTAGGAAGCCCCACCCTTATGTGCTCCAAAAAATACTTCATGTTAGTAGCTTCAGTACTCACCTCAAGAGTTCACAAGATGGCTAAATACTCAAAAAAGTCACGTTCTATGTTTTAATGGCGCTTCTAAAGGGAACCCATGGGAGGTAGGTGCGGGAGGGGTTCTGTTCGACCCTAGAGGACAAATGAGGCTAACTTATTCATGTAATCTAGGAACTACAACAAACAATTCAACATAGGCCTCTGCACTTCTCAAAGGGACCCAAATAGCGAAGGATCATCAAATAAACAAGCTAATCATAATAGGGTACTCCAAGATGATCATCAAGTACTTTGTTAAAAGCACAAACCCAAAGAACTCAATTCTCAAAAGAATCATCGATAGAACCAGGGACACACTGTTGAGCATGCGCCCTTTTTTTTATCATGTCCAACAAGCCAACAACTGGAGAGCAGATGAACAGGCTAACAAAGCCATAGGTAAAAACAAATGTCATTTGGAAGTTTTGGGTAGGCCCGTGTTTGTAGCCCCCCCTTAACCACTCCAATGCCCCAACTCATACGCATTGACATTCCACCCAACAGCAAGCACACATGGCTCTCCAACACAACAACTGGTCAAGACAAACTCCTGACAAACCCAGGGGATCAATTTACTTCACCAAATCTAGGATTGTGAGAAGTAGTACGTTGCAGCAGGTGAATTGGGATTTTCAGCGCAGCAAAAGGTTCACCCCCTGTGGGATCTTGAACATGAGGTCACTCCCACCTCACTCCTCTTCCTCTCCCCTTACCCTTCTATTAATGACACTCGAGCTAACATAATGGGAAACGATTGATGCAAGGCTCCAAAGCACGCAGAAGATGGCAAATAAATACACCTCATCCCAGGGGCGTCATCTAGCACGTTCAAGAATGGATGTCACATGGGGATTACAGGGAGGATAGAGCATGATTCAAAGTTTATACACCCACAGGAAGGCAAGTGATTTAAAAAGAATTACAAGGGATATGAAGAGACCTAGAAGTTCAAGCCAGTGTTTAGACCACAGAAATTGTAGGACATGAATAGACAAGGTGGAGGCCACAATCAAGAGCACGACGATAGTATTGGATGGCCAAAAGGGCATAACAGGCACATCACGAGCGGAGGAATTAAATAGGGAGATAGGAAAAGGATCCAATTGGTATTGGACTCTTTGAGCAACATCTCCGACAAAAGAGAAACAACCTTAGGAAGCACGAGCAAAGCCCAACAACACTCGCAAGGCCTTCGCCCAAGCAACAGAAGAGGAAGCGTAGGCATAGGTTACACCAAAAATCTCAAAAATTCATGCCAGCCAGTGGAATCTCCAGAATGGATCAGTGCCCAGGACATGATTACCGAGAGGAGGAGATGATGGACGACAATTTCATCACCACCCAACATCTGGCCATGAGACTGGATTCACACAGCACCACCCTCAGCTTCACAATGGAAACCTTGTCTCAACACCGAGCCCTGATCAGCCAGCTCTAAGACGAGCTCGATTTCTTGAGAAGACAAGGTGAAAGACTTGAGGAATTGTATGGAACTAGAACCCAGGACGTAGCAGGACAAAACCAAAGTGAAGAATGCGAGAGTAGAGATGTCTCGGTCCTACCAGACCTGAACGTCGCCCTGGACATGCCTCCAGAAGAAGCTCCAGCTCAAGATCCAGAGGAAAAGAAGCAGTAAGATTGGCCAACAATCTCAAAATTTTGTAAGTATGGCTATTGCTAAGTAATCACAGATTGTAAGCAATAGCTAGACTAGTTAATTTTTATTAAATATCAACAACAGATTTTTGGAACATGCCCATGTAGTAAGCTATCTGAAATACTAGTAGCTGGGTCATTGATCCAACACCCCTCTTTGTAATTAGCAATTCCTATCGTGCCTTTTTATATATAAAAATCATCTTTCAGTTTTTGTAAAATAAAAACTATCCTACATATGATAAAGAGTTGTATGCATTAGTTCAAAGCGTAAAGAAATAGAAGCACTACTTGTTAGGGACGGAAACAATTATACATACATATCGCCAACCCTTACAATATATTCAAGCACAAACCAAACTGCAACAATCTTGACACTATAGATGGATGGGGTTCTCTACAACAATTTCGTTTGGTAATCAAGTACAAGAAGGGTACAAGTAACAATGTAGCTAATATGCTTTCTAGACCTCCTAAACTTGCTTCTATTATTTTGAAGAATACTTATTTATCTCATGATATCTATGTAGAGAAATATGCCATCGATGAATATTTTAAAGAAGTATATGAGAAGCTAACCCATGGTGCACAAGTAGAGAACTATTGCCTACAGGGAAAACTACTCTACCATCTTGGGAAGCTATGTATTCCTACAAGTGAACGAGTCCATGTAATATGAGAAGCTCACACTTCTCTTGTGTCTGGGCATTTTGGGGTAGGAAAAACTATGGCTCATTTGGAGAGGTTTTGTTACTGGCCTCAAATAAAAGCAATTGTAACTAAATATGTAAAGCGATGTGTGATGTGTTCTACTTGTAAGCCCACTAATATAAAACTGGGGCTATACTCACCACTTCTTGTACCATCCCATCCATTGGAAAGTGTCTCCATGGATTTTGTAGGGGGTTTACCAATGACCATAGGGGGTCATGATTATTTGTATGTTGTAGTGGATAGGTTCGGAAATATGTGTATCTTGATGCCATGTAAAAAGCAGATCACTGCTGAGCAGACTGGTAATCTCTTCTTTCAGTATGTTTGGGTTCACTTTGGGTTACCCATGTCCATTGTCTCAGATCGAGATACTTGATTCCTTGGGGATTTTTGGACTGGCTTATGGAGAATGATGGACACCAAATTGAAAAGGGGAGTGTAATATTGGATCGTTTCTTAATCTTGATAGATTTTATAGATCTAAATTGACTAAGAATGGTAACTGTCGATTGGCTTGAGGATGATACTAGTGTGGGATAGGAACACCAGTAGGACCATAAACTGGTTGTGGTGGATAGTTGTATCCAACAAGTCCTCCCATATGCTATGATTGTGTATTTTTACTAGGAAAAGTAGGATTCATTTGTTGATGGATTTGCATAAATGGAGAAGGAAAACCCATTTGGCCCTGGGGGGATAACAAGTGTAACTCATGGGAGGATAGTTAGCTTAACTTCGAGGCACATAACTAGGTTTACCCTTAGGAGGGTAACTAAGTTGACCCTGAGGAGGGTAAGTAATTTTCCCTTGGGGAGGGAAAGGTGGTTGACCTTGAGGACCCCAAGTGGGATCTAGGACCCCTGGGAAGGGTTGTCCAGAATAAAATCCAGAAGCATTGGGATTTAAGGTTCCTCTCTGCAAGTTGGGGTTTGATGATCCTCCCTGATGTGGTTGATGAAAAATTCCTCCATGGGGTGGTCCCCAGGATTGTTGCGGGTTTTCGACAAATGAAGGTTGGAATTGTCCCCCTGTCATCAGTTGGGTAGCAACTGGGATTTAACTGATAAAAGGGGGTTCCCCCCTAGTCAGAATTTGTCTACTGAAGGAAGGTTTCCCATTGCTAGGGAATTTTCCATTGAACGTGGGTTGCCCTCTAGTTGATATTTGTCCAATGAAAGAGAGTTTCCGCCCAATAGGGATTTGTCCCACAGTTGGGTTTTGTTGTATGGTAGGGTTTTGCATTCTTTGATGTGAAGGTGTCCCAAAGGGATTTTGTGTCATATATGAAGTTGTTGCTTGAAGAGGGATGGTAGGTGTAACCGTAAGGGTACTTTGCAAATGACTAGGTAACACGACTCTTGTTTCACTCGTAACTTGTCCTGAAGTGGTAGCAATATTGATCGTTTGTCCGACAGTATGGTCAATAGGCTGACCTGATGGTCCTTGTTATCGCACTGTTTGTAGTTTAGGTCAAAGGCTGAAGGATAGAGATCAAACTAGCGTAACATGAACCTTCCCCACCCAATGTCACCTCGATGGGGAGGTTCTTTCTGTTTAGGGAGGTTAGCCCAGGGGATACGTCTCCGACAACCT
>ML789384.1:651882-675949 GCA_009831015.1 Picea engelmannii | reverse complement strand
TGAAACAAAAAGATTTAATTTCTTGCTTTATATTAGATTGGGGGCATCCTTGCATTTGAAGTAGCGAAATTGCATGATTCTTGGCATTTTTTGGTGTACAGTACCTTTTTCTCATTTCTTGAGAATCTTGATATTGATGAGTTTAAGATTTTGGGACATTGTGCATCTAGGAATGATAAATGTTTTCTCCTTCTCGTAGCATAGCTTTCATCGAAATGAAAAGATTGCATCTTCATATCTTTGCATAACTTTCGAGTCGGTCAAAACACCATATTGTTCATGCCATTTTCCTTTTGAGTAACAACATCCATAAAATAAAGCGCTTATAAAAATTGATTAGACATTTTTATCTTTTCTGGTAGCAAACCTACATTGGATTAGTCGTAGGGCTTTGGAATAGGTGTGAAAGATAACTTTCCAAAGCTGCAAACAAACATAATATCTTGTGATAGGGAGAGTTAAATCCACTTACTACATTTTGTCCTAGGAAGCCCTTCTAACACCAGGGTCAATCACGAGGTCGCATTAAGACTGGCAGAGTTACTCACCCTTCTTTGTTGGTCTTGGTGTAGAGATTGCATGTATTATGGGGGTCGCTTGAGAGGTATACCCACAATGATGAGTGGAATCCTTTCAATTTGATTTCGGGCTAGATACCCTGCCCTTTCACGTGGATCAGACTGTCTATTGTTTCCCCAGGCATCGTTGTAGTGATTGGTAACCTTAGTGGCCTATATCTTTAGGGTCTTTACACAAGGTGACTGTGGAGGGGAAGGTCTTCACGGTACCTGGAATCGACGTTGGCCAAACTCACTCGGGCTCCTTGGAGGGTATACCCACGATTATGTGTGGGAGCTTGCACCAGGGTGTAAGTCCATTAAGTAGGTCATCAACATAACTTTTCCACCCACTCTATCTCATCCCCTTCTTACTTTGTTCCCATGACATTGGATTTCATCACCAACTAGTGCGTTCATTGTGAGAAGGTTTTGTTTGCTTGCTTGCTTACTAGATTTTTAGCATGTGCTATTTGTTTTCCCTAGAGGACTCTAGATTGGATATTTATTTAATGGTTTCAGTTCCTGGAATGACCAATCAAGGAACCCCTGCTCCAGGGGAACCTTTTGTTTTTCCTTCTTATGGAAACATTGGTCGTCCTCACATCGCTACTTTGAGCCTTCCAGGTCTCACTATTGGATTATCGGTATGGTTGTTTTCCACTCAAGTAATCCCGAATGTAGTTAGTGCTTCATTCAAAAGCATTTCCCCCCAAGAGCATCAACCTCATGTTGATCTTTCACCTTCTTCACCAGCAAGGTCTTCTTTGCCTTCTTCGCTTGCAAGGTCGCCTTCTGTTTCATCTTCTTCGTCGAGTGAAACTTCTGAAGCTAGTAACCCAGTGAATAAGAAGAAGAAGAAAAGAAAGATTAAAAAGAAGAAAGATAAGCGAGGGTCAAAACCTCCAACCACTGTCAAACATGTTGGGAAACAACCAGTTACTGTTAATCGTGCTGGGAATGTTGATGATGTCAAGATCACCCAAACAACTCGTAAGCCCAAGTACCCTTGCAAGCTTTGTAAGGGTAGCCATCTTCTTAAGGATTGCCCTGGTCTACCCAAGGTTATAGAAGCTTGGTCTACACACCCTCGCCAACCCGTGTCATCGGCCTCTGAACAACATGTTGATGACCTCCCGTTAACTAGTCAAGATACCGTTGAGAAGAACAAAAGTAGAGTCAAGTTCCCATGCATGTTATGCCAAGGGAGTCATCTAACTCACCTTTGCCCTCGTATGGATGAAGCCTTGAAATTCCTGGAAGACATGACTGTTTCACAACCTCAAATTCCAACTGCTTATCACAAGCTTTCTCTCAACCCACCTGCAATTGATGGAATGATCAATCCGGTTCCCCTGTCGGTCAGTCCGGTTGATCAAGTGGTCAATCTGGTCATGTCCTTAATTGAACCAGTTGACAAAGTGGTCCATCCGATCCCATCCTCGGTCGATCCCACTCTCCCTTTAGAGAGTGCTAACAAAGTGGTTGATCCAATCCCATCCTCGGTCACTCCCACTCTCCCGTTAGAGAGTGAAACCCAAGCGGTCGATCCGTTTCCACTTGTCGACCCCATTCTCTCCCTGGAGAATGAAACCCAAGTGGTCGATCTGATATCTCCATCGGTCGATCCTACTCTCCTGATAGAGAGTAAACTTGATAATGCCCATGTTTTTCTCGTTGATATAGAATCTACCATGCTGGGGGCTATTCCTCCTTCTCCCGTGGAACCCCCTCCAAGTTATGAGGACATCCATTTTGATTGGGGTGTGCTAACTGGACCTCGTCTTCCCTCTCACATTCCTTTCCAGATTGCAGTACAGGTTTGTGGTCGAGACGTTCCTCAGACACTAATAGATGAAGGTGCATCCATTATTATTTTGTCCTCTTTTGTTTGGAAAGCTTTGGGTTGTCCTCCACTTGTGCTGGTTACGCAGAATCTATTAGCTTTTAACAGAAGAACTATTCAACCTTTAGGGTCCTTTCCTCAGTTTCCTGTAACTTTGGGAGGGAAAACTGTCTTTATTGACGCCATGGTAGTCCAAGACCCCTTGGATTTTGCTTTACTCCTTGGGTGAGATTATGTCTATGCCATGAAAGCTATTGTGTCTACTTTTTTTCGTGTGATATCTTTCCCTCACGATGGACAGGTCGTGACTGTTGATCAACTTTCATTCATTGACCCAGCCTGGATTGCCTCCCTGAATGGTTCTTATATGCAGACGGTATCTCCCCCACCCCAGGTCAATTATGTGGCATTGTCGCCCATGGCTTCAACTTCTGATGACTTAGATCCAGTAGTTGACATGGTGATCTCTTCGATAGGGTTGTTCAAGCATGATCTCTTTACTCCTGTCCCGACCCTTGACATGGTGTCCTTCTAGAGTGTGTTTCTTCGTTCCAGCGAAGACCTCTTGGAAGCCATGACCGAGTTTTGTCCCTTGACATGGTCTCCTTCCGGAGCATTGTCTTCTTGGAATCCATGATCAAGAAGACTTCGAGGATAGTTTTTCTTCTCTGTAGCAAGCTCGCTAAAAAATGAAATAGAGGCTTTGAGCATGGTTTTTTGATTTCATGCTCATTAAAAAATGAAACCAGCCTTGAGCATGGTTTTCTGATTTCAAGATCATTAAAAAATGAAACCAGTTGTGAGGATAGTTTTGCGTCTCTGTGGCAACCTCGTTAAAAAATGAAACAAAGGTTACGAGCATAGTTCCTATTTCTGTGTCAAGCTCGTTAGAAAATGAAACTGAGGTCTGGGGATTACACCTAGAGTCACGAGCATAGTTCTTCTCATGTGTCAAGCTCTTTAAAAAATGAAACAACTTCCCCCTCTCTGTTGAGTCAAGTCCTTCGTCTAGTATTTGAAGCTTCCTTTCCTCCGCCTTTGCAGTTGGAAGAAACGAATCTTGGGGGGGGCAATGCTTTCAACCTCTAGACTTCATGTTGAATTTAGAGCCGCTAGTTTCTTGAGCTGGCGGCTAAGTACCAACCATCCTTGGGTTATGTGTTGGGAAGTCACAAGCATAGTTTTTCTCTGGTTCAAGCTTGTGTAAAAATGAAACCACTTGCCTCAAGCATAGTTTCCTCTAGTTCAAGCTTGTGTAAAAATGAAACCAGGTCCAAGCATAGTTTTGTTTTGTTTTAAAGCTTGAGTAAAAATGAAAACAATCCCGAGCTTAGTCTTTGTTCTTTCTCATGCTCGTAAATACATGAGAATAAGTTACCGAGCTTAGTCTTTGCTCTTTCTCGTGCTCGTAAATCAATGAGAATGTAACTGGGTATACTTTTATCACTTTTTTAGACTCGCAAAGGTTATACGAAAAAGGAACTCACTGGAGTTCCCTTTAAGCTCTTTTCAGACTCTCTAAACATGAAAAGATTGCCGAGCGACCTTGTTCTCTTCACTCTTGTTAAAGTATTTGAAAAAAATGTCTGTTGAGTGATAGTTTATTTCTTTTTTGGTCTCATCAGACTACTTTACGAAAAAGGAATCGAGAGAGTTCTCTTTAAGTGTTTTTCAGACTCTCTAAACATGAAAAACCTTGAGTTTTCTTTCTTTGGACTCATTAAACAAACATCGAAAGGTCCATATAGGACCGAACCACTCCTTCTTAGGGTTCGTTAAACATACTCTGAGGGACTCATCCGAAGGATGAGCTTAAATTTACAAGCATATGTTATCCTCCTCAAGCTTGTGTAAAAATACAGAGGTACTCGCCAGAAATGGTGGGGGAAAAATTGGGAAAGAAATGTGTCTAAACCTGTATTCCATGGAAGAGTCACTTTTGAACATGACACCCTTTTAGTCGCTTTGTGTCTAGGTTGGAAAATCCACTCGTCTCTTGATCATACTCCTTATAAGATTACAAATTGGTCTATGATCCCTATTGTTGAGTCAGTATTTCCCAGGACAATTGTCACATTGTCAATATGTTCAAAGAGATGTTAAACCTAGAAAGCCTTCTATTGCGTTGGCCATTTCTGCAGTCCTTAAGCCTTCTTTTGCGTCGATCATCCCTGAGTCAGTCCTAAATCACTTGTTACTTTGATCTACCTCAAATATTTTTACCCGTTTCGTGTCATTGATGGGGGATACATTAAGGCCCTCCTGTGATGAGTCTTTTCCTGTCGACTTCAACTCACTATCCAGGAATCAGACTTAGAAACTAATTGGTACCTTGGAACTTGCATGCCTCAATGGCAGGTTTCCTTGCTTTCGACAGTGGGTTTTCATTATTGACCGCTGATCGAGAGATTCCGCCGAGTGTTCGACTTTAGCTCATTAATTCACATTCGTTGGATTGTACTAGTGTACCTTGGGAGTCATTGACATTAATGGTGATTTCCCTCGCACTTGTTAATGGTTCTCATCATTGACCGGTAATCAAGTAGTTTCTACCATGTTCGACTCCAACACATGTATTCGCATGGTTAGATTCGTACTATAGAGTGGTGGATATGAAGACCCTGGATCTTTTCTGTCAGATTTAGGTTGCGTTGGAGTATATTCAGATTGTATTGGTGCATAGATCCATAGTGTATGTCTGGTGGCTATGTTCAAATTTGAGTCTTTAACACATAGATCCACAATGTATTTTTAGTGGCTATGTTCAGATTTGAGTCATATTGGCATGGATCCACAGTGTATGTTTGGTGGCCATGACCTGTCTTACTTGACATGGATCTTCGCACGTCGGCATTTATGCTTTGAATCATTTGTATTCTGAGTATGGGAATGCCTACCTCAGTGATGATATATTATTGTACTATATTTCTTTGTTTGTTGGCAGGTTTCTAACCGACCGTTCCTTGTTCCCTACACAGACTCGACAAAGTATTTCAGCTATCACTCAGTTCTAACTTCATACTTTGGGGGGATCTCTGTTACACATTATTTTCATCATCCCTATGACCGTTAATGATGTAAAACTATTTGTTGCCTTCAGAGGTGTCAGTGGCCTGAGTTCATGAAGAGAGAAGGGAGAAGAACTTTTCTTGAGAAAAGAAGTTTCATTTTCCTTTGTAAAAACCTTATAAAAAAGGGAGTTCACAGGCTTCATTATATCTAGGGTGCGAGAATGCCTGATTCTCGCTGGCTGCATCATAGCTAGGTTGAGAGGAGTTCCTAGTCTGCTCTATAGGTAGGGTGCGAGAATGCGTACACATGGGAAAAACAAGTGTTTTCTCGAATCTTCTAGAAGGAGAAACTTCCATGGTGTGGTGGCATCCAAATGGTTTGGATCTTACTCACTTTCATGATTTAGTGGGTTCTTCCTAACCTCCTCACCTTATCCTCTTAATCTTATAAAAGGAGAGGAGCTCTCATGGAGAGGGGCTAAGTTGGATTTGGCTTGGAATTATTAGCTTGGGTGGAGTGTCTTTGAGTTTTGCCTTTGTCAAGATAGATTGTGAATATTATCAGATCTGTGCTCTCAAAATTCTTGGAATGGAAGTGTCTATGGAACGAAGGACAATTGGAAGGGATCTTATGACATCAAGGCCATAGTTGTAATCTCTCTTTCACATTTAATATGATACAATAATATGATTCTTTCCTATAAAGCATGTTGTGTTTTATTGTATGATTCCTTGATCACATACATAGGTTTATATTGAGTTTATGCTATTAATATCACTTTGGTTGGTTGTGTTCTTTTGTAGGTTCATCATTGTATGAGCGTTGGAACGGAGCTAGGATGGAGATGGTGAGAGGAAGCGACATTTAAACGATATGTCATCTATCCCTCTTTAGTTAGTAAATTCAATATTTAAAACTTAAGGAAAGCGTCATGTTCTGGTGTGTTTTTTTCTAGATCTAGGTGGATCTAGGGAGATCAGTTAGTGTCCACACCTACCGATT
The DNA here is from genome assembly GCA_009831015.1 of Picea engelmannii. NCBI lineage: Eukaryota > Viridiplantae > Streptophyta > Pinopsida > Pinales > Pinaceae > Picea > Picea engelmannii. Next base: position 669,532 of record ML789384.1, on the reverse strand, counting down.
TATCCAATAACAATACCTACCCTCAAAGATAACCTCTGACCAACACTTAATAAGCTCAGATCTGCCTCCACTTGGACCTACACTCTGCCCTCAAAGATAACCTCTGACCAACACTTAATAAGCTCGGATCTACCTCCACTCGAACCTACACTCTACCCTCAAACTATGAACTCAAATCTGTACCAAAATGTCACCTTAGACCTACACCTTGCTCCCTGCCTTAGAACTCATACTTAGGCCGAGTACTACCTCATATGAGAGAGTGTTGTTTAGGATGGGGTGCCTCCCCTCCTATAAATAGTGATTGTTGGCATAGGGCCAGACCTAGGGTTCATCTCCAAGAGCGCACCAACAAGTCCTAACTACTGGCCCTTTTGGCTACACCTACGAAGCAAATGTAGTCTCACCCGAAGCAGCTATTGGGGGGTTGTAGGACAGAAATGTCTACAACCAAGGGACATATCAAGTGGATCCAACTCTAGAACAATACAACATGCATATATCACTTATCTGCTTAGATATATTCCACACATCTTATCAGATCTATCATAGTAACGCATTAACAATGTATCAAATGACAAGAACAAAGTATCAATCACACATAACACAAAATATATGTGGTTCACCCTCTCTCTAGGGCTACGTCCATAAAATTGTGCTTCATAATATATTAAGATGAAGCATACAGTTATGATCTGCGCTCTTAGCCAACATATTTTCTTTCTTCTTCTCTCGATCTCTTCCCTCCCTGGGCACCCAACTGCAGGGTTGATCTTTGCACCCAACTGAAGATCTTACAATACCAAAAGGCCCTCATACTCAACTCTTCTCTCTCTCACAAAAATAATCACTCAGACCAAAATAGTACAACTAGATCACACAAACCTAAACCTGAACTAACCCTCTTCCCTCATATAGGTTCTTATTTATACATTACAATCACTCACTGACATCCTTAGGTCGAAACCTAGGTGTCAAAAACCCTAGGTCAACTTGACCCACGTTTTCAGGGCTCCGCCAGCCTGTCTTTCCTTCCTTCTTGCACGATGCTCCAAAGCATCTAATGGTGGCTTTTTCCGCTTGCTGAGTCGTCCACGGTCCTTCTTCCTTGCTGATGTGTCATCCTCGATCTCCTCATCCAACGACTTACTTTCTCGAGCTTCGCTCCGTCTTTTCTGCTCTTTTTCTCACTTCGACCTGGTAACAGTCACTATGTCTTCCGCGAAGTTCTCATTTTTCCTTTTCTCCCTTTTTCTTTGCTTGCTTTCTCTAACCAAGGGCCAACAATGATTGAGTCCCTTAGGTTAGGGCTGACCTCATAATTTGGTATTTCATTTCTTTTACAATGTTTCTAATGGGGCCGACTTGTACAACTGCCACATTACTATTTTTATTTCACTTTTATAGTATTTCTTCATGTTTTTCTTCGGGCCGAATTGTCTTTTTCTTGTTGCTTGGGTGTCCTTGGGTCTTCTTGGTGGTCATTGTGTTCTTTTCATAGAGAATGGTGAGCGCAATTTCCAATTTCTAACACTCCCTCTCAACTAGGGAGGCATTCTCCATCTCATCACGCTTGTCTCAAAAGCACACAACTTCTTTCGGAGACGGAGGATTTCCTTCTTGGATTCTTCTTGAAATTTTCTTCTGTCATAAAAAAGTTTTTCATAACTCATGTTGATGATCTTTTTTCCACAAAACTATGTCTAGCATATCAGATCGGTCTTTGTCAAAGTCGCCATGACAAGGACAAAATCCATACCTGGGCTATCCACTACTGGTAGAACTTGTATAAGTGAATTTCTACTTGATGCTATCTGACATTGTGAGAACACCTCATGCATCATAAAAAAAAACATTGACCCATACTCCATTTGAGTAATCGGGTATGTTGCACATCATCTGGGAGCATTGACCCATACTCCATTTGAGTAATCAGGCATGCTGCACATCATTTGGGAGCATTGGCCCATACTCCATCTGAGTAATCAGGTATGCTACATAATCATGTGCTGAACCCTATGCACTCAACAAAGTGTCCTGTAGTTGTCTCTAACTCAACATAGTGTCCCGTAGTTGTCTCTCACTCAACAAAGTGATCGATGACTACATCACTAGAAGTTATGTAACCATGTCATGCATATGGGGTCTCATCATCATATGTAACATCTCTCTAGTGGTGACATCCTCATCATCCTTTTAGACCTCATGGGTCTCGATTTCCTTTTGGACCTTAGGTCATTACACAACTTCATCTAACTTACACAAAAATAGGAATGTAGCTCCCACATAGAACTAGGAAACTATTTCATAACTATCCAGCTCACACAGAATCTGGACAACTATCCCTACGACTAGCCCTTATGGTTGGCACACTAGGCATCCAATGCATAATGACTAGGCATCTAACCACAAGTATTAGGAAATATAGTGCGAACACACTACCCATGTAGCCCAAGGCTAGGAACACCTCCAACCACACAAGTTGGCCCTCCATCTTTAAATTTGGTCATCTACCAACCTCAAAGGTTCGACATACCGTTGACTCTATGTGAGGTCATGCTGACTGGTGCCAAAACCATAAACATGCCAGTGAATGACTACCTGTTGCTACCACACTCTACATGCTACTGCCTCTTGTATCACATACATAACTCATCACTGCCTCTCACGAGGGAAGTCCTTCTGGACCACACCAAGCTTATCCTTGAAGTACTCAACTTTATCTTTGACAGAGGCTTGGTCAACACATCTGTTATTTGCTCGTATGTAGAAATATATTGGAGGTTCATTACTCCCTTTTGCACCATGTATTGGATTAGGTCTTGCAAGAAGCCTTACTTATTTCATGACTCATGTCACTGGTCGCGATATACTCTACCTCTGCTATTCAGAGTGCTACACAAATATTCTTTTAAGGACCCTGACTGATATTGAGCTAAAGAAACACCCATTGGTTCTCTTTCTGTCATCTGCACTCTCTGCCTGGTCAGATCTATATATCTCAGTAGCCTCACCTCGTCACCTGAGACATATCATATCCAATTTTACCAAGCTGGTCCACCTGTTCTACTGCAAACCAATTTTCTCTATCACTAGCTGGCTCTAAGTGCTTTCTGCAAAGCAATGTCTGGATCTCTACTTGAGAGTAGGTCCTCTACTCTCCCTATAGCTACTCCCTCTAGGATTCTGTAACTGCTAATCACTGAGACTGAAAATGGCTCAATAACTGCTCCGTCTAGAGTTGGAGGTGACTCCTCCTTTTTCTATGCTCCCTCTGAATGTAGTATTGCCTCCCTATCTAGGAGTTCCTCTACATATACTGGAGTTTCTTCCATGTATGCTCCATACTTGATCTTTCTAGATCCACATAGAAGTCATCACAAACTTCTCCTCAGATCTCGACACACATCATCCTTCATGATGGACTTCCTTCATTATAACGTCCATCAAAATCTATTGGCATGCTGCCTCTAATGATGTAACTTTACCAAATCCATACATCTTGATATCCTCTCAGGTCTAATCTCAAAAGTATCACTTGGAGCTGCATGTCTCTTCCATCTGCAATATATCATGAAGCATATGCTTTTACCAACTCACAATAATACTATCTGTCCACAGGTTCTGTTAACTCCACTATTTTCCCAGATAGTTTAACTCCCTCTGAGTCAAGTGACTCCTTATGAAGCCTTAAGGATATCCATGTATTATGCACCATCATATTTTCTTGATTCATGTGACATCGTTGCTATCCTAAAGACATCTCATGTCTCTTCAGGTTTTCTTCTACCTCTGTAATACTTTATTATACAAAGAGAAGTATGGGCTCCTATACCAGGGATCATGGCCCTTTAGAAGGTAAGAAATTTCAGCTCCCATACAAGGGATAATGGCCCTTCCTACAAAACAATAAATCAAGCCTCTCATACTAGGATAATAACCAAGATGGCCTCCCATCAGGATAACAACCAAAATGGACTCCTGGACTTGGGATAATAAGCTTTAAAAATAAAGCTTGGACTCCTGTACCAGGGAAAACGGTACAAGTCACAAGGACTCTCGTAACATGGATAATGGTCCAAGTCATGAGGTATCCCTTACTAGGGATGATGGTCCTCATCATAAAATACAAGTTACTACAGAATAATCAAATAATCAAAAAATATAATACAAGACTTGCCTTGATCCTTTTGCTGATCTGCAACCACTCTTTTGGTCCTCCCTCTTGATTCCTGCTTTCATGTAGAAATTGTCAACACTAGCGGTTGATGCATGATGCTTGTACTTTCTCTTATTCTTGGAGAAGTACCTTGCAATGTGACCAAGCTCGTCATAACTGAAATATCTTGATTTTCCTTGTGGTTCTGAAGCTTATCATCTTGACAATTTGTATAGTCCTTCTTCTTGAACACCAATCACTTTTTCCTGAGTGTATGTCTAAACCTTTAGACCATATAAGAACCTTTTCGTCAACGAATGCTATGTTGTAGTCCATATCGTGTAATGCTAAGATAGAGGGTAGGTTTCATATTATACTAGGTACAAATAATATATTCTTCATATGTAGTAGATCTCCAAATTCCAGTTGAAATGTCGATGTTCCAATACCCTTTACTGCATACTTAATGTTGTTTCCGATCTTGGCTTGTAAAAATGAAATTCATTTTAGTAAAACCTCTGAGGGATTTTCTATGTACGGTCATATGTTTGGAGACACTGCTGTCTATCATCCACGTATCACTATTATTGGCAATAATGTTGGTAAGAGTTGAGAATAGGTAATGATCTTCCATTTGTCTTAATCTCTACAACTCGCTAGGGAGAAATCAGGGTAAAAATTCAAACTCATCAAAACTGCAATCTGAGAACACCAGTAAGTGCGCCAGGCCAAGGAGAGTTGATCTATGCCAAAATAATTTAGTAAATATTCCAATAAATTTTCAACGAACCTCTTCAAAACTTGCTGCAATATATGCAGTTTTCTACAGTTGTAGCAGTTGCTATGTGCAACAACAGTTTTATGAAATTCCACCAAATCAAATTCTGAGACTTCTAGGGGGTGCGATCTACTAGGGTGAGTTTATCTATGGTATAATTATCCCAAGTGACCTTCATAATAATGCTTAATGAGCTTGTCAAGGTTTGTTTCTCTTACGACAGTTTCCTAGTCCAGTCTAATGTGAGATGGTAGAATTTCTGTCAGGCTCTGATACCGTGTTATAATTTCATGAGTGTTGTAGATCTTGGGATTTATTTACTTTTTGATGATTACTTCAGTGTTATCATACAAAAATTATATCCAATATTATACATCAGAGACAAGAATATAACATAAATCTAACTATACACAAGAGACATAAGAAGTATCCTGGGAAAACCCACAATGGGGGAAAAACCCAACAAAATTTTCTCTAGAAGAATATCCAATCCAAGTTTCCAGAAGACAATAAGAAAATAAGACCATAAGACCCGTTGATCAAGAGATGATTCACTGTCGTCTCCATGACGACTTGCTGATGTCCCAAACTGTCACAAAGTAGTCTTCAATATGTTGACCCAAAAGTCTCCTTTCACTGCCCAAAAATATGCCTTCTAATAGTCAATGTTTTGGCCTCCTTCTCTCCCACATATCTGCATCAAATTATCCTTAGAAGGATGACTCAGACCTGTGATAATATTTCTGCTAACAACAACTCAGATCTGTTCCAAGAGTGGGTTCATACCTGCAATGGAAGTGCCTCAAATATCCCTCAAACTCAACCACATTTCTACCCCTAGTATACTTGAACCTGCTCTTGATAAGGAGATCTTGAACCTGCAACAAAACTTGACTTAAACAGGGCTCCAATCACCCTTCAAATTAACTCAGACCTGCCCTCAAAGATAACCTTTGACCAACACTTAATAAGCTCAGATCTGCCTCCACTCGGACCCACACTCTTCCCTCAAACTCTGAACTTGGATCTATACCCAAATGTCACCTCAGACCCACACCTTGCTCGTTGCCTCAGACCTCAGACTTAGGCTGAGTACTACCTTAGATGAGAGAGTGTTGTGTAGGATGGGGCGTCTCCCCTCCTATATATAGTGATCGAGTTCCTTAGGTTAGGGCCGACCTCATAATTTGCTATTTATTTCTTTTACAATGTTTCTAATGGGGCTGAATTGTACAACTGCCACATTACTATTTGTATTTCCCTTTTATAATATTTCTTCATGTTTTTCTTAGGTCCGAATAATTTTTTTATTGTTGCTTGAGCATCCTTGGGTCTTCTCGGTGGTCATTGTGTTCTTGTCATGGAGAATGGTGACCGCAATTACCAATTTCTAACATGTACCAGGTCCATTGGACCTTTATTATCCCTACAACTCGATTCCATAGATACTTGAACTTTTGATCCAATATGCACACTGGATGTACTTGGAAGTCTCCCTCTTGATCCACTTGAATCACATTCCAATTAATTACATGATTAGCATCAGGTACACATTTTTTTTAGCAAAGATACATGGAATACATTATGAATGCACATGGATGCATGTAGTGCAATCATGTATGCAACAAGACCAATCCTTTCCATCATTTCAAATGGCCCACAATAATGTGTTGCCAACTTTGAAAAGTTTCGCAACTTCAAGGAACTTCTATTAGCCTTCACTTTCAAGAACACATGGTCACCCACTTTAAACTCTTTGTGAGTTATGCTCATATCTGAATAAATTTTGTTTCTGTCTTGGACAACCTTTAAGTTCTGCTTAATCTTCACCATTTGTTCCTCCATTTTCTTGAGCAATTATGGTCCAACCACTGCTCTTTCTGTTTAGTTATCCTAACTCATTGGTGTTGTACACTTTCTACCATAAAGTGCCTCAAATGGGTTCATCTTTAAAGATGCTTGATACCCATTATTATAAGCAAACTCAACCAAGTTTAGATAATCTTCCCATTTTGATGGTTTATCCATCACATACATCCTTAACATATCTTTAAGCATTTGATTTACCCTTTATGTTTTCCCATCTAACTCTAGATGATAAGTTGTGCTAAAGTCCAGATTTGTCCCAAATCCTTTAGATAATCCCTTCCAAAAATTTGATGTAAATTTGGGATCTTTGTCAAACATAATTGTCTTAGGCACACCACATAGCCTAGAAATTTCTCTCATATAAATATCAATGATGTTGGCTACCAAAATGAGAAACCTTAGTAAGATTATCCACCATCACCATGATGGAATCATGTTGTTTGACTGTTATGGGCAACTTAGTGATAGAATCCATCGTTACCACTTCCCATGTCCACTCAGGAATGGATAGTGGTTGTAGCAAACCAATTGGGTGGGTGTTTGTGCTCAGCCTTGACCTTTTGAAATTCTAGACACTTAGCAATATATATATATATTATGATTGGGGAAATCAACAACTAGTCGAGAGCGTACTCGCGTGACACATGGTCGTGTTATCTGACTGGTACCATTATAACCCTAGGCATGCCAATGCAGCCCCTCATGCGACACAAAAGGCTAGTCGAGGGTTTTGAACTGGTGACTTCACATAACAAAGTGCCTTAATAGTACACTGCATCACCAACTGTTCTACACCCCAGGGGCCAAACACCTAGCAATATAATCAACCACCTCTTTCTTCATACTTGGCCAATAATATTGGCTCTTGACCGCTGCAATTGTTTTTTGATAACCTGGGTGCCCAACATAAGGCACATTATGCATCTCTCTTAACACCAAAATTTTTAGCTCCTGAAGATTTGGCACATAAACTCTGCCCCTGTACGTGAGGATTCCATCCTCTCTTAGCTTATAATATTCAATTTTCTGCTGCAAATTACCTTGTTGTAATAACTCTTTTATTGCCATATAATGTCAATTTGAATTTGCAACCTCTAAAATTTTTCCCTTCAAATCAGATTTGTACATGCTAATGGTTGTAGCATGCACCTCATGCACCCTCCTACTAAGTGCATCAACCACCTTGTTCTCTTTACCTTTGATATGTTTTATATCAAAGTCATACTCACTAAGGAATTCCAACGACCTGATTTTTCTAGCATTCAAAGTTGGTTGTCCAAACAAATATTTTAGACCACTATGGTGTGTCCTCAACTCAAATCTTTTTCCCATGAGATAATGCCTCCACATTTTAAGCCATGTATTATAGCTGTTGATTGTAAGTCGTGGGTAGCATAATTCCTTTCATGCTCTTTTAATTTCCTTGATTCATACCATATCAGATGTCCATTTTGAATAAGGACTCCTCCAAGCCCTTCTTTGCATGCATCAATGCACACAATGAAATCCTCATTGGGATCAACAATCTTCAATATTGGTGCACTTGTTAATAAACTTTTCAAGTGTTGAAAGCTTCTTTCATGATTAGAAGTCCACTCAAATCTCACAGCCTTCTTTTGCAAAGAGGTGATTGGGTGTGCATCTTTGAAAGTCCCTCAATAAATCTTCTATAATATCTTACAATCCCCATGAATGATCTCACTTTAGAGACATTCCTTAGTACTAGACATTCTTCAATGGATTTTATCTTTTCCAAATCCACTTCTATCCTTTCTTCTAAAATAATATAGCCCAAATAATGTATCTTCCTCTGGTAAAATGATCACTTGCTCAACTTGGCATATAGATGATGCTCTCTCAATACTTGTAGCACCATCCTGAATTGTTGCTCATGCTCTTCTTTAGACTCAGAGTAAATAAGTATGTCATCCAAAAATACAATGAAAAACTTATCTAAGTAATCTTTGAAAATTCCATTCATTAAACTCATGAAGATGACTGGTGCATTTGACAACCCAAAAGGCACCACTATAAACTCATAATGGCCATGCCTTGTTCTGAATGCTGTCTTGTTGACGTCCTCTTATTCACTTCTCACCTAATGATATCCTGATCTAAGGTCAATCTTGGAGAATATCTTTGCAGCTTTAGTTGATCAAAAAGGTCATTTATCCTTGGCAAAGGATACTTGTTCTTCACAGTCACCTTATTCAACTGCCTAAAGTCAATTTAAATCCCCAAGGTACCATATTTATTTTTTACAAATAATACTGGGGCACCCCAAGGTGATACACTTGGGCGTATATACCCCCTTTTCAAAATCTCTTCAATCTGCATTTGCAACTCCTTCAGTTCCGGTGTACTCATCCTATAAGGAGTCTTGGATACTGGGGCTGCTCTAGACATCAAATTGATTGAGAAATCAATATCTCTCTTGTGTGGAAACCCCTGTATTTCTCTAAATAAATCTTCAGACTCTTTTAGGATTGCATAATCTTCAATATTTGGTAATTTACCATTGGGCGTCTCTTCCATATGTGCTGCACATATTTGGCATCATTTTTTGAAGCTATTCTTCAGCTCTAAGGCTAAAAATTCTCTGATAGTTACTGCCCTTAGAATACCATGAACTTTCCTCAAGTTCCCTTCTTCATCCAAGCAAGTAAATTCCTTATTATAACAGTCTAGGACATCATTATGCTTGTCCAACCAATCCATACCAATTAGGCAATCATACGAACCCAATGGTATGATGTTCAACTATGCCCTTATGCTTAACCGATTCATGTCCATGGGACATTATTTAACCATCTCATTAATTTTTCTCTTAAATCCTGTAGCTAGATGCACCAACCAAGAGTTACCAAGCTTGTTTCGGGGCAAATGAAATATTTCCACCATCTTAGGATCTAGATAACTATGACTAGCTTCCGAATCAATTAAAATAGAAATGGGTTGGTCATTGATATTACCTTCTACTTCAATCATGTGAGATTGAAATTTAGCTTGCTTTTTATTTATGGTTTCTTAGATTTGGTACATTTCTACCCATGTCCTCCAATGTATCGAATTTTTGTACATTGTGAACAGTCCTCACCTTCTCACCTTTATGAGGACAATCTCTGTACATGTGATCTCCCTCACAACCCCAACACTTCATTGGCCATTGCCTTGGTATTTTTCCCATTTCTTCTGTCATTCTAGGCTCCTTGGAAGCTGGTTGTCCCTAAGAATTACTTATGAAGAATGGTGGCTTGGTCCCCTTCTTCCTATGTTCCATCTTTCCTTTCTTCTTGTCTTCCCAAGCCTTTTGGAAAGTTTTTCTTCCTTTATGTTGTTCATAGAGACACTTGGCCCTCATTATGGTTTCCTCCAATGTCTTGGGATCGTCATACTATATACAAATGATGGAAACCCACTTAGGTACCTCTAAATATTAACTTGTTCATCCTCGATGAAAGCAACATATTTCAACAACTCTAAAAATATCATTTCATACTCATCTATAGTCATACTCCCAAGCTTGATCTCAAAGAACTCCTTCATATTTCTATCATAATAACTTTTGGTTAAATACTTATTTTGAAAATTCCTCTTGAACTCCCTCCATGTAATCTTCTTCTCATCAATGTGTTGCACTTGCACAAATTGGTCCCACCACATTGATGTTTTTCCCTTGAGTTGGTAGATGGAAATTCTCCCTTTTTCTTGTGAGGAACAATTATGCAATTGAAAGTATTTTCTCATCCCTAAAAGGCAAGTCTCTGCATCCTCATCCTTCTTGTGTTCACTATCAAATGTAGGAGGTTTGATCTTACTCATCTCTCCTTGTAGCTCATCTACCCCAGACCTCTTCTTATGGTTTCTAACCAGAGATGGACTTGAAATACTGTGTTCTCTCCTATTTGAATGTCTTGGTGAGTGATGTTGATTCCTATCAACACTTATTGCTTCTCTTCTTTTATCATGAGACCTATGACTCCCTAACTTGCTTAACTCTATATCCTTATCCATTTTCTTCTCTATTATGTCCAAGCTCTATAACAACTTCATGTTGAGGCCATCTTGCTTCTCTTTGGCTTTCATAAGCCTCTCATTATCATCCTTATAACTTTGAACAATTTTTTGTAGGCTCTTGACAGTCTCCACCAAGTTCATGATTTCCTCCTTGCCTTCTTCATGACCATTGGATTCTGCCCCTTCATTACCCATGCTGACATACAACCCTCTTACCTCATATTCATGGTTGTAAGTCCTTTGAGTATATTCCATGCCTTTGATCTCCGTACTGATCCTATTTTGATCTATTTGTTTTTAACTCTACAAACTGTGCAAGAATAGGATTTGTTTGACTATGGTAAATTTAACAATCTATTAGTTTATGCACCATTCTACTCTTTTTAATACACCGGAAATAGTATTTATGATATCTTGTGAATGTGACTGTCCAATTCACATTTCTTGGTGTATACTTGGAATCCTCTATCCAATACCTTTCCAACAACTTCTCTCTTGCTCAATTCTAAGTTACCAGAAAAAATTTATGGTCATTTGATCTTTACCCATTTACTTATTTTATACACTTTTCATTCCATGAGTAATTTTAGCCATGTTCTTGCATCCATATACTACCCCCTTTTGGGATTTTTTCAAAAGATCAATTGGGTATCTTCATGACCCCATTTTGTACAATTTGACCAAATTTGTCCTTAATATGAGCTACAGGTTTCTAGATACAACTTGCTGAAGTTTCAGGCCATTCTATCTTTTTAGCCTTAAATGCTACAGGTGTCTTCTATGTCTTACTATGCATTTGTAGGTGCCCAAATTTATGTTTTGACTCCATGGTTGTATTCTATAGTTCAATATATTTTTGTAGACTGCTCATGTGCCACAGTTTGACCTTGGAATGGCCTCCAAAGTGAATTGGTATCCAAATTTTACCTTGCATTGTTTGGCCTGTAACTTCCTCATACTAGCTTCGTTTGATGAATGGTTTTCATCGTTAGAAATATCTCTCTGAGCTCTTTTATTTGAGATGTAGAGACAGATTATACCTTGGTACACTCTATTCTTGTGGTTTTTGAGTTCCTGAAAATGTTGTTTAGGTCTTCAAAAACAACCTACAAGTCCATGACCTGCAAAACACTATAATTTTTCGAGAAAATTAATTGATTTTTACTAAGATGGACACTGATATGGAATTTTGGGTCCACCTACACCTCATAATGATGCCATGTCAACCTCCTGGTCTTCCTAACCCTACCTCATCATGCCTCACTTTCTTCATTCTATCTTTTTCCTGTTACGCAGGCCTTAATATCCAATAAAATAATAATGCTTTGCGGACCCACCTACCTAGTTGGCACATATCTAACCACGGATGGGACAAGGGTCCCACCTTGACCATCAAGTCCCACATGACACATTTTTATTGGTCACGAGGATGGGTGGGTCCCATCCTGCACCATTTTCCTTAAGCGCACATGAACTTGCACATCTCCCCATTTCGACGACTAAGATCGAGCGAGATCGACGACAAAAAGGCCATGTTGCATCCCAAAAGTGCCCGAGGTTTAACAACCCCTTGGTTCGTGAAAACAATTTTAGCCATGCTATGTGACACGTTCTGAGCGATGTCGCATGGTACAAGGGACGGAAGCCAAAACCGCTTCGCCTCCACACAACAGTAGTTTATGGTATCAACTAAACCACCTACACACATAGCTCCCACGTCACCTGCCATCGTGCCACCCAGTTCCACTGTACACTTTCCACCATGGCACTCCACGTAATATCTACCACATCACCTCCATTTCATGTTGACGTCATATACAAAAAAATACCCAAGTTTTTTCAATTTTAAAATTTCTCCAAAATTCCCAAAAATGCATAATTCGAAATTCCTTTTGCGACCGCCATGGAAACTCTGATATTAATATTTTTGCGGCCAATTTTGGCCCTGGGCATGCCAATTTTGCCTCTACACATGAAATTTGACTCTTCCATGTCGATTTCTCCATGCATTACATTGCAGAAATTGGGTTTTTTTCCCCAATTTCGCCCAATTTCACCATGGATGTAACTTCCAAAATTTGTAATTCATCCAATTATAGTCTCGAAAATGCCCATATTGAAATTAAAATTGGGATTTTTAATCCCTGGCTAATTTTTCCTCATTTACTTGTGAATTTTCCTCCAATTTCACTGCAGTGATTTCAGCAAACATCTTGCACACATCCCTTTCTAACATTTTGTCTAACAGTTTGCATGCAGACTCTACAACCTCAACTTTAACGCTCTCTCTATGGCACACACATGCTTAGTGTTGAACTTGTGGCTCTAATACCACATTGTAATGTGCCCAACCTCCTAGGTGAGTCCCGTTAGCACATTGTAACATCCCCATTACATCAAACTCGCCAAATACAACTCTGATACCAATAATTAAAATAAAAATTGTTCTGAATATACACAAAATTATACAATCTACAACAAATTTTCACATACATAATAATATAGGAAAACCCATAACTGAAATGCAAAATTATACACACAGTAATTAAATAAAAATACACAGAAGACACTTATCTTTTATGAAAAGTCACCAATTGCATGAAAACCTTAGACGTTCCTCTCACCAGCAGGTCACCCCCGAGATGGGGCTAAAACTCCACCAGGGAAAAGGATTCCTAAGCCAGGCTAAGGTATGTCAACAACAAAAAAAATACACAAACTCAGGTGCCAACTCAAGCAGACAACCTATAATACCTCATTCCCCACATGCCTGTCCCACCCTAGAAAGTGTGCACCTTCTTTGATCAACAATCCTTCAGCTTCCCCAATTCCCTTTTGGGGATTCAACAACAGGATGGACAAGAATTTTTAGAGCCCTGTAGCTGCAACTTGGCACCTTGGGAAATCAATTCCCAATAATTCTCTCACTTGGAGAGAAATGCTTACGGGCATACCAACCCATTTCTTTAACAACACACGGGCCTGACAACTCGCCTCTTAAGTAGCACACATGCCTGACAACCCACCTCTTTAGCTCAATTATCAAGTTACTCGTCAAAACAACTCCAAAGTACATGTATGGATGGTAGATGACATAATGAACATGAGAGAATGATGGTAAGAATGAATGGGAAATATGAGAATTACACTAAGTTCTAAACAATATATTTGCATTCCCTTAACTCAACACTTGTCAAGCTAGGAACTACATGAGCTCCACTTGGTGACTCGTTCCTTACTCTTAGGAACTTAGGATAAAAATCATATCCCATGACTTTTTGTTGGACAACTGAGTTGGGGGGGGGGGTGAATCATTTGTTACCGTGCTTAAACAATTTTTCTTATTTTAAACTCTTTACAGAGCACTCAATGACAATCACAATAATGTAGGAAAGTAAGCAATAGGACATTCAACATCATTCACACATATGAGATACACAGAGACAGATATTTCCTGCGGAAACCCATAAAGGGTAAAAACCTCTTCTTATTTATATGATAAGTAATATTTACATTCTGTACATTATCATACTTATGAGCACCAACTCATAATGAGGCTACAACCTCTGTTTTGCAAGCCGCTACTTGCTGAGAGCACCAACTATCTGAATTCTATATCACCCACTAGAAGGAAGCATCGACTCCCTGGTTTCTGTAGCACCAACTAGAAGGAAGCACCAACTCCCTGGTTTCTCTAGCACCCACTAGAAGGAAGCACCAACTCCCTAAGAGTTCTAGCACCAACTGGATGGAAGCACCAACTTCCAGTTGCACAGGGACTGACTTGTATATCAGAGAACCAATGTTCTCCCTTGCACCACCCTGCCACCCTGGTTTTTCTGGCTGCAACTAGATGGAAGCTACAACTCCCTGTGTTCAAGCACCCACTTGAACATCTAAGGACAACAGTCCTCCCTAGCACCTCCCAACCACCCTTAAATATCAATCTTTGCTACTGAAACGAATTACAGTGATATAATGTTCATCAATGGCTTACCAGTCTCATCACTGTTCTGCTACAATGCTCTCCTCTACCTGCATCAGTCTCTTCCTGCACCCCTTCCTTACACTTTATGTTCTTCTGCCTTTCATGCTCTGCGTGCCATGTCCCTTCTATGCACCATTCCTCTTCTATGCATTTCAGCTGCTGCACTCTGCCTCCTTCTACACACCTGAATCACTCTCAACAACAACACCCATCTCTTCTCTATTCTGCGTATTTATACTATCTGTGCACCTTCTTCGTCCTCCATGCACAGTGCCTCTGCATTCTCTTCAACGTGCCACGGTTCTATTCATCGGGTTGTTCACTACCACTTCAATTTTTGCTATGATTCACTCGCTCAAGCATCAACACACTCTCTCTGTTCTTCATGTTCTTCTCGTGTCGAGTCCTCTACCTCATCATCATGGCAATTCCTCATCTTTTCTGGCGGTTATGCCCATGCGTTCATCATCACTGGGTGTTATGCTGAGATTCCTTAGCCTTTCTAGTAGTCAAGACTCTTTGTCTTCTCTGTCACAGTCAAGCTCATCCTCTCTGTTGTAGTTACATGCTTCAACGCTCTTCCATCTGTCAATCGCCTCTATGAACAATCTTCATTCCACTGGCAGATTCCTTGAGACTCTTTACTTCTCTGGTGATCACCTTGAAGTCTCTTCGAGTCCTCTGGCAGAAACAATCAGTCATTTCTAGCAGTTACACTGTGAACCTCCAAAAACCGCATCAGCAACTGAATCGCCGCTAATCGATTAACTGTGAAAAGCAACAATAGCCCTTCGATCATATTCTTGAATAACCTACACCGTTGGATCATAAATGATGGGTCTCGCGCTTATTTCACCATTTCACAATTCGACATTTCGACATTTTAGCATTCCTGTGGTGAGGCATCTCGTCTCTCCAAGTCGCGATCTCCAAAATGGAGATTAGCTTCGTGCTACCTCCTCCTTGAGCCTTCGTCGATGTGACCATAGGTTATGACTTGGGGCCAATTCTAAACACACATTTCACATTTCGGTGATTCTGTGATGAGTCGTCTCGACTCTCCATGTCCCAACCTCCGAAATGGAGCTCTTCTCTACAACTCTTCGATGATGTGACCACCGACGGTGACCAAGCGCTTATCCATACAACACTTTCACAATTTCGCATTTCGGCACTTCGAGACTCCTGTGATGAAGAGTCTCGACTCTTGACTCCTCCAACTCCCGGTACCCAAAGCTTTGGTCGATGTGCCTATTTTGGGATTTTCGGTGTTTTGCATTTCGGCACTTCGGGAGTCATGTGATGAAGAGTCTCGACTCTTGACTCCTCCAATTCCCGATATCTGAAACTCCGGTCAATGTGCCTATTTCGGGATTTTCGGCGTTTCACATTTCGGCACTTTGGGACTCCTGTGATGAAGAGTCTTGACTCTTGACTCCTCCAACTCCTCGTATCTGAAAATCTGGTTGATGTGCCTGTTTCAAGATTTTTGGCGTTTCACATTTCGACACTTTGGGACTCCTGTGATGAAGAGTCTCGACTCTTGAATCCTCCAACTCCTGGTATCCAAAACTCCGGTTGATGTGCCTGTTTCAGGATTTTCGGCGTTTCGCATTTCGGCACTTCGGTACTCCTGTGATGAAGAGTCTCGACTCTTGACTCCTCCAACTCCCGATATCCGAAACTCCGGTTGATGTGCTTGTTTCGAGATTTTGTAAGCCCGCTTCTCCTAGCACTTTAAAGAACATGTAGGTTCTCCTAGATCCAATGATGGTCGGACCCTACGCTCGGATCTAACGCCCGAGATCTGTCCTCCATCTTTGCACCCCTCCTATCTGGATTCAAATTGACGGTCATCGGGAATTCTGAATGGGGTCCAACACTCACTGTTTCTCTTCATTGTTACACTTATGATCTTTCCATGCCATCATCATTGCTGATCTTCCTTGCCTTTTCCATGGCATTATCCTTGTGCTGCTAGTCGTGATCTTTGCCATCAATGAAAAACATGCATACTCTACACTATCTCTTCTGATCTTATCAAGCTTGCTCTACTGCGTCTTCCCAAAATAATTCTGGTGCCCGCCTGGCACATTCTTCCTCTACTTAAGCCATCGTCTTTGTTGTACTTGCCATCAATGACAAGAATACGCTGCCTATAAAACATGCCAACAATATCTCCTTTTGGCATTGATGGCAACAAATGCACCCAGAGTCTTTTCTCCCCCTTTGACATCAATGTCAAAGAAAACACTCTCCCCCTGAGATGTTGCCGTATTTTTATGAGGTATCGGATATTAAACCAACACAAACTCCCCTTGACAATATGGACTCTCTTATTTGAGGCCTGTAGAATATTTGTATCTAAACCAAAGTCTTCTCATTCTGATTCTTAGACTTGTTCATCTTCAGCTTCCACTGTATCCTCTATAGAATACTCAATATCACTCACCTCTCTTACTGGGACTCCTTCATCAACCTTTTCTTGTCATAACTGGATGACTCCCCCTGTCACTGTTCTCTCTGCTTCTGACTATTTTCCTCCTTTGTTCCTAAAAGGTTAGCTTTCCTTGACAAGGTCTTTCCTCTTGTTATCTCTATAGGATGTCATGTATATCATTTTGTAAAACAAAATGTTGTTGTTGAAGATGCTGCAGTCCTACTGAAACACTGCGTAATTGTAGATTGTACTTTTAAAATAACCCTTGGATCTCCCCATTGATTCTCATCGATCTCTATTACTGCAATTTCATTTTTCTTCCATGATGCATACAATCCAAGGCTTTTATGACCATATTCAATCACAAGAAAAAACCGCTACAACCACTCTCATACCTGC
>ML789384.1:616548-650763 GCA_009831015.1 Picea engelmannii | reverse complement strand
TTGACAAACTTGATGGGTTCTTTGTTTCTTGGCTGACCACTACTTGATCCCTCTTCATAACCCAAACCAGTTTTTAGCTTTGGATTCCTTTGCTGATTCAGAATGGTGGCTAATCCTTCTGAGGCTTTGATACTTGACAGATTCTGATGATACAAGGCTTGAAACTTCTCCAACTCTTTCCTTTTTTTCACTACTTCTTCTTCCAGGGCTTCTGATCTTGCCTTCTTTTTTGATAACTGTTGTTTCAGAATGTCCTCTATTTTCTTTGCCTCTTCTAATTCCACTTTTAGTAGGGCAAAGTCTTCATCAAGCTGTTTACTATCTTTCTTGAACTGTATTAGCAATTGTTTTTTCTTTCTGTTCTTAATTCTGAGTCTGTCAATCTCTTCCAGTGCATTAATCAGTTCTCCTTCCATATCAACCACAAATTCTTCTTCATTAGCCTCACTTCCTGTGATTTTATTATCATAATAATCTTGGGCCATAAGCATGAAGTCATTTACCTTATCTTCACAGGAAGAGTCACTATCGGTGTCTTCTGAGGAGTCATCATTGTTTACACATAAACTTTTCTTTCTATCAAATATTTTGGATTTGTACTTCTCTTCACCTTTAGAGTTATGATCATGTTTCTTGTGTGGACATTTATTTTCAAAATGACCTATCTTACCACAGTTGAAACATTTGAAGGGCAAATTACCTTGGTACTTGCCTGATCTTTTCTTTAGTCTTCTCCCGAATTTTGCTTCAATTTCATTAGGCTCAGAATCTTCATTCTTATCTACTTTAAATGATGCTTCTCTAGAGGTGGGTTTATCTGTAACTATCCTCATTTCATATGCAGTCAACGTTCCTAGAAGTTGATCAATATCCAAATCCTTTATATCATTAAGTTCTTCTATAACTGAGACCTTTGGGTTGAACCTATCTGGCAGAGATCACAAAATTTTCTGAACTAAAGAGGCTTCCTCAATTTTTTCACCAAGTGCTTTCATTGCATTTACTAGTTCTTCAACTCTCAGAAAATACTTCCCAATGGTTCCATATTCTTTCATCTGTATATTTTCAAACTATACTCTGTAGGTTTGAAGCTTGGCATCTTTTACCTTCTCATTACCTTCATAACTGCTAATGAATTTGTCCCACATTTCTTTGGCAGTTTGAAGATGCATCACCTCTACAAACTTGGCTTCTGCAAGTCCATTCAAGATAGCATTCATTCCCTTAGCATTAAAGATAAATTCTAACTTATCATCCTTGGAAGCTAGCACACCAGGCATTATGTATCCAATCTCTACTACATCCCAAACATCAACACCTAAGGCCATTAGGTATGTTCTCATTCTAACCTTCGAGAAGGCGAAGTTTGTTCCATTGAATAGAGGGGCCTTATTGGTTGAATTTCCTTCATGGATTGACATGTTTAAGCTCTAGGATCTACCCTTAGATAAAAGGGGCCGGCTCTGATACCAATTGTTGGACAACTGAGAGGAGGGGGGGGGGTGAATCAGTTGTTACCATGCTTAAACAATTTTCTTATTTTAAACTCTTTACAGAGAATTCAATGACAATCACAATAATGCAGGGAAGTAAGCAATAGAACATTCAACATCATTCACACATATGAGATACACATAGACATATATTTCCTGAGGAAACCCATAAAGGGTAAAAAACTCTTCTTCTTTATATGATAAGTAATCTTTACATTCTGTACATTATCATACTTATGAGCACCAACTCATAATGAGGCTACAACCTCTGTTTTTCAAGCTGCTACTTGCTGAGAGCACTAACTCTCTAAATTCTCTAGCACCCACTAGAAGGAAGCACTGACTCCTTGGTTTCTCTAGCACCAACTAGAAGGAAGCACCAACTCCCTAGTTTCTCTAGCACCCACTAGAAGGAAGCACCAACTCCCTAAGAGTTCCAACACCAACTGGATGGAAGCACCAACTTCCAGTTACACAGACACTGACCTGTATATCAGAGAACCAATGTTCTCCCTTGCACCACCCTGCCACCCTGGTTTTTCTGGATGCAACCAGATGGAAGCTACAACTCCCTGTGTTCAAGCACCCACTTGAACCTCTGAGGAAAACAGTCCTCCCTAGCACCTCCCAACCACTCTTAAATATCAATCTTTGCTACTGAAACAAATTACAATGATATAATGTTCATCAATTTCTTACCAGTCTCATCACTGTTCTGCTACAATGCTCTACTCTACCTGCATCGGTCTCTTCCTGCACCCCTTCCTTACGCTTTATGTTCTTCTGCCTTTCATGCTCTGCATGCCATGTCCCTTCTATGCACCATTCCTTTTCTGTGCATTTCAACTACTGCACTCTGCCTCCTTCTACACACCTGAATCACTCTCAACAACAACACCCATCTCTTCTCTGTTCTGTATATTTATACTATCTGTGCACCTTCTTCGTCCTCCATGCACAGTGTCTCTGCATGCTCTTCAACGTGCCACAATTCTATTCATCGGGTTGTTCATTGCCACTTCAATTTTTGCTCTGCTTCACTCGCTCAAGCATCAACACACTCTCTCTGCTCTTCATGTCATTCTCGTGTTGAGTCCTCTACCTCATCATCATGGCAATTCCTCAGCTTTTCTGGTGGTTATGCCCATGCGTTCATCATCACTGGGTGTTATGCCGAGATTCCTTAGCCTCTCTAGCAGTCGAGACTCTTTGTCTTCTCTGTCACAATCGAGCTCATCCTCTTTGTTGCAGTTACAGGATTCAATGCTCTTCCATCTGTCAATCGCCTCTATGAACAATCTTCATTCCATTGGCAGATTCCTTGAGACTCTTCAGCTTCTCTGGCGATCACCCTGAAGTCTCTTCAAGTCCTCTGGCAGAAACAATTAGTCATTTCTAGCAGTTACATTGTGAACCTCCAAAAACCGCATCAGCAACTGAATCACCACTGATCGATTAACTGTGAAGAGCAACAGTAGCCCTTAGATCATATTTCCGAATAACCTGCATCGTTGGATCATAAATGATGGGTCTCACGCTTATTTCACCATTTCACAATTTGACATTTCGACATTTCGACATTCCTGTGGTGAGGCATCTCGTCTCTCCAAGTCACGATCTTCGAAATGGAGATTAGCTTCGTGCTACCTCCTCCCTTGAGCCTTCGTCGACGTGACCATAGGTTATGACCTGGGGCCAACTTTGAACACGCATTTTGCATTTCGCATTTCGGGGATTCTGTGATGAGTTGTCTCGACTCTCCATGTCCCAACCTCTGAAATGGAGCTTGTCTCTTGGAGCTCTTCTCTACAACTCTTCGATGATGTGACCACTGGTGGTGACCAAGCGCTTATCCATACAACGCTTTTGCAATTTCTCATTTCGGGACTTCGGGACACCTGTGATGAAGAGTATCGACTCTTGACTTCTCCAACTCCCGGTATCTGAAACTCCAGTCGATGTGCCTGTTTTAGGATTTTCGACATTTCACATTTTGACACTTCGGGACTCCTGTGATGAAGAGTCTCGACTCTTGACTCCTCCAACTCCTGGTATCTGAAACTTTGATCGATGTGCATGTTTCAGGATTTTCGGCGTTTTGCATTTCGACACTTCGGGACTCCTGTGATGAAGAGTCTCGACTCTTGACTCCTTCAACTCTCGGTATCTGAAACTCCGGTTCATGTGCTCGTTTCAGGATTTTTGGCGTTTTGCATTTTGGCACTTCGGGACTCCTGTGATGAAGAGTCTCGACTCTTGACTCCTCCAACTCCTGGTATCCGAAACTTCGGTTGATGTGCCTGTTTCAAGATTTTTGGCGTTTCACATTTCGACACTTCAGGACTCCTGTGATGAAGAGTCTCGACTCTTGACTCCTCCAACTCCTGGTATCCGAAACTCCGGTCGATGTGCCTATTTTAGGATTTTGTAAGCTCTCTTCTCCTAGCACTTTAAAGAACGTGCAAGTTCTCCTGGATCCAACGATGGTCAGACCCTGCGTTCAGATCTAACGCTCTAGATCTATCCTCCATCTTTGCACCCCTCCTGTCTGGATTAAGATTTGATGGTCATCGAGAATTTTGAATGGGATCCAACGATCACTGTTTCTCTTCATTGTTACGCTTCTGATCTTTCCATGCCATCATTGCTGCTGATCTTCCTTGCCTTTTCCATGCCATTATCCCTATGTTGCTGGTCGTGATCTTTGCCATCAATGACAAACACACATACTCTGTAGTATCTCTTCTGATCTTATCGAGCTTGTTCCGCTACGTCTTCCCAAAATACTTCTGGCGCCCGCCTGGCACATTCTTCCTGTACTTAAGCCATCGTCGTTGTTGTACTTGCCATCAATGACAAGAATACGCTGCCTGTAAAACATGCCAACACTTTTGACTTTAGGGAATATCATTATAATATTTCCTTGGCTTAAGCCCCCTTTTCCTAGACTCCTAGCTCCCTTTCCCTTTATAGTGGAGTCTGCCCCCCATCTTTTTTGTCTAGTCGGTCTGCAACAATGATGTATTTTATTAATATCATCATGTGTTATTACATTTTACAATATTAGGCTTGCTGGCCTTTTAGAACCTAGGCTCTCCAACCTAATCACACAGGCACTCTGGCCTCAAAACATATATACAAAGGAATTATGGTCCAAAGTATCCTGGCTCACAAGCCTATATGTACATTACAACTAGGGTTTGACCTAGGGGTATTACATGTAACATATGGTCGTGAGTCTTTTCAACATGCTTTCAAATGTATACATTATAACACCAATGTGCAAACCATGCAACATAATATGTTATATCATGAATTTAAACCATATTACATTGTATTATCAACCTCCCATGCAAGCTTATAACATATGGTCGCAGACCTTACCATAGATGTCATAACATAAAAAGTTCACTTTATATCACAATGCCACTATGACTTATACAACATCCTTTATGACATGCAAAACCAACTTGTATAACTCAATGTTATGCATTACCAACTTGTCATCACTTGTATAACCGTTATTATAATGTGCATCTCAAAAATGTTATTACCACCTCAGGTCTATTTTCACATGGATCCCAATGCATGGTTAGTGCCTTATAACATGAATTTGTATTGTAATTAAAAGAAAAACTCATGCATTTATCATCATGCAATACATGGTAAAAACTTTATCAAATGAATACGTGTATCAAATTATAGCCCAAGCCATTTTTGTCTCAAGAGATATGGCATTTATATGATTTCAAACAAGTTGAAGCACCTCCTGATGGGACCCCTGCCTATTTTGTATTACTTTTCATAAATAATTTTTTGGCAAAGTGAAGAGACAATGTTTTATTCAAAGACTTGCAACTCTTTGCAGGATTTTTAATTAGTTGGGCCAAATTTTGGATCAATAGGGTGCATAATGAGGTTGTCAAGTTATAAAAGGTAAAAAAAATCATCCTTCTTATCTAACTTTGTATATAAGTTCACTTTTACAAATAAATTACTTTTATAATGTAAGTGACCCACTTTTATAAAATAAGAAAGAATTACTTTTACAATAAAATTACCTATAAATTTAAATTGCATGCAAAAAGTAACTTGAAAAAATACCTCTCATTTAATAAAGAGACTTTCAACCAAGTCAGCGATTACAAAAATTCAATAGATGTTAAAAAGAAGAAAGGGGACTTTTTTTAACTCGTTGCCTCAAACTGCATGCTTGCCACCAAAAGCCTTGTTTTTTCCTCCAAAAAGCTTCAACACGACCGTACAAAAAACAAACAATTTTTTGAAAAAATATCGAAACTTTATAAGCTTAGGGTTAGATATCGATTAGTCTACCCAAAAAATGCAACTTTTCTTTTTGTTTATGATTGTCAAGATCACTAAAAGCATATACCAATGAGCATACACAGAAAATAAAACACATTCTACTTTGTATATGATTATCGAGGTCGCTCAAGGCGCAAGGAAAAGAGCATACACAAATCAGAAATGGAGCAAATTGAAAACAAAAATGAAATATTAAAACATAATGAAAGATATTTTTAAAAACCAAAATGAAATTCTATATCTTTGGATTTGATTTGAATCATTGTATCTTGGGCAAATGAAAACCTTTTTGGGTGACACGAAAAAAGGTTTCAAAGTTAAAACAACACTCTGTACGCACTGAAATGATTCTCTCAACCCTGAAATGCTTAATAATAGTAGAATCCACAAGTTTTTTGATGCATTTAACGACACATGTTTAGTATCTCAATCAACAAAGGGAGCGAGTCTTTATAAGCTCTTTGATACCATGTTTGATAAACACGACATATCCACACAAAACGAACACCTTAAGACAACCACTCACACAAATAGATCAAATATCAAATACATAAGTATATTATGTGGTTAAAACCCTCAAAGAAGGAATTAGTCCACAACCTAGGCCAACTCGACCACTTGAGGCAATATATTAATGCAAAGTAAAATAACTTACATTGAACCTCTCACTATAAATCATCAACAAATGACCCTCCATGCTCTTTAATAAAGATCATGGACCAATTTAGGTGTTAAGCCATGGATTAATAATCATTAGTATTGAGGAAAAGATGAATTTTCTGATTACTTTAAGTCTAAAACATAATTGTGACCATCAGATTAGATAATCACAAGTGCACACTAAAGAAACACACTCTACCTAAAGACACATTAGGCCAAGTTGATCTTAACTAACTCTTGAATGCAAAAACATCAATTCAAAAACAATATTATTCAATATGTTTCTTTCAAATAAATCATAAAATTTGATCATACATGGTTTTCATATCTAGTTAACATGGGAAAGGAGCGTTTGTAAAAGTCACAGGTTCGCATGTATGAGATGCATGTTCAAACCCTACAATGTGCATGTATATGTATATAATATACCTCTACTATGGAATCCAAATCTCAACTTGCATAGCTAGGCGAAAAAGAGGAGTCACGGGTCTTATAACTCCAAAAAACATTATTTTCACCTTACAATGTGGGTTGCAAGTCTCGTCTTCTCAGAACTCATGATTGTGGGCCTTAAAATGCTCCCACAACAAGTTTGTCATATCTAGGATTGGATATCTCTCTCTTGCTTATTGGTTGGGATTGCAAGACATTGTTGGAAGTTAATCAAACCCATCGAAAACATGTTGACCTATAACTTGTCTATAGGAAGGAAGAGGATTGGTAGTTGATATGAGATTATGCATTTCCATGCCTTTTATATACATTGGGGTCTCAACTACTTTAATGTTCCTTTAATGGTGTGTTATGATCTATCCAAAGGGAGAGGTTCGCTTGATTCATTCTATGTAGATGGAATGCCATATTTGATTGTGCCCTTATTTCTTACTTGGTGTATACCTTTAGGGTTTTTTGTGTCGTGTCCATATCATAACTTTCATAAATTTTTACCTCCCTATAACATTACAACATACAACTTTTTTGAAACTTTGTTACCTTGGGGTCATAACTTCAGTCAACACTACATTTTTATTGTGGGATTTCTAGTGGCTTGCAACTATAAAGACTCGTGAAATATTTTAACCCCATAACATTCTTGTAATCCTACTAAACTGGGTTGTGTGTCCTTTCAACTCTAAGACTTTTTTATGATCATAAAGGGGTGTTGGAAGTCCTTTTAATGCCATAAATTTATGATACATAATAGGAGTATGGTTATAGAATGTGCAACCATGACACAAATTATAGAGAGCTTATTTTATTGCACACAATCTTATGATTGAGCATGACTCACAACCTTAACAAATCAAATAAACATATCATAGGCAGTGGTACAATTATTTGTGTAATAAGCAACTTTGAATTTCATTAATACAAAATGTGCGACAAAATATATGGACATCACGAAACATCTAAATAACTAAGTAATTCATTCATAAATGTATTGTACAATATAAATAGCCTAGATAAGGAGGGCCAAAGTGTTTTGTCTCTTCTCTTTTTCTTACTTCACATAGTATAATAATATACACAACTAGGGAGCAACATAATAATCGAGGTTATAAGAAGACGACATGGTTTCTTGATTAGAGAAGGTTGTTAATGTGGATGGAGACTATAGAAACCCTTGTTGGTTAAAGGGAAACATACAACTTGTATATTACAATGATGACCCTACGAAAGGCAAAATTATACTTTGAGTACACTTTCAACTCTAAGACTTGTTTATGATCACAAAGGGGTTTGTGTGTTGCAATTCCTTTTAATGCCATAACTTTATGATACATAATAGGAGTATGGTTATAGAATGTGCAACCATGAGACAAATTGTAGAGAGATTATTTTATCATACACAATGTTATGATTAAGCATGACTCACAACCTCAACAAATCAAATAAACATCTCATAGAAAGTGGCACAATTGTTTGAGTAACAAAGAAACTTTGAATTTCATTAACACAAAATGTGAAACAAAATATATGGAAATCATGAAACATCTAAATAATTAAGCAATTTATAAATGACTTGTACAATATAAATAACCTAGCTAAGGAGGGTCAAAGTGTTTTGTCTCCTTTTTTTCTTACTCCGCATACTACAATAATATACACAAATAGGGAGAAGCATAATAGTCAAGGTTCTAAAAAGATGGCATGGTTTCTTTGTTATAGCCTTAATTTCCACCCTATAGGCTAGAGAGGAATCCATGAGAGGCTAGAGGCCATAATACATCTTTTGCCTAAGGTTTGAACCCTTTTTGAGCCCTTATTGGCATCCTTGCAGGACACCTAGTAGACAACAAGCGAGGACCTCACTAAACACTAGTGGCTCAATAAGAGGGGCACTGTGAAACTTATAAAATTGGGGAGTTGTGAGATGATATGCGAGGGATGAGTTGTATATTCTTGTCAAGGGCCTAGGAACTCACATCATTCAAGTCTCTAGTGGTCTCTAGAAAATCTAGAAGCCTCTTTCAAGCCTCCCAGGAGCTATATAACAAAGGAAAGCCTTGGGCAAGAGGAGGAAGGATTGAATATCATTTTTATGATGTCGAACTACAAAGGTATCCATCATCACAGCCAGAAGTCAATGAGCCTAGACTGACCAAGGAGCTGCAAGGAGAGGCAAGGAGTAAGGAGGCTAAAGGAGGACACATCTTCATTAAGTTGAGGTATTGATATGTATTCTCTATATTTCATTAATAGATCATTTGGTTTTCCCCTATTCTATTTGTATCTTGCTCATAAATGAATTTGATTTGATTACATAAATGGTTAATAAAGTTAGATCTAAAATATTTTGATTATTCCTAACACTGGAGAGCAAAAGGGTTGGTAGTAGTTGTTACTTGTGTGCAAGAAGCAGGTGATTGGAGCTGGAGATGGAGCTGCATATCTAAACCAACCAAGACATACAAGAACAACCACCAAACAAAGGTATGCCTACCTACCCATATTACGTGTAAAAGGAATTGCTTGCCTTCTAGATCTAGGAAAACCATAAGAAATCTAGCCCATTTCTGTCTAGGATTGCTAGGCTAATCCTAGAGAGATATTGCTGATAATTTAGTGAGATCCCTGCGAGAAATATTCCCGTAACAAATTAGCGACCATACTAGAGAAGAATTCTTCTCTAGTCAAGTATCTTTTCCTACCTCTTCCTCTGCTTTTTGTGATTTGCATTTCAGTCTTTTTTAGTCATCCTAGGGTCTAGATCTAGTAGATCTAATAGATTTGATATAGATCTGGAAGATCTGCAACAAGCCCACCTTTCTCAAAAAGAAAAATTTTGCAGGCCCTCGTGTGTTGCACTATAAGTATCCAACAAGTCCCCCTCGCTTGTTGACATGCCCGTGTCCCGTGAGGCCCTGCAAAAACTGCATATTTGCAGTGTAAAACCCAAAACTTTCAGATTAGGACATCCTCTGAGTAGGTAAGGTTCTACAATGGCCTGATTGGATCTTGTTTTTCCTCTGTTTCAGTGTGTGACTGTCACATAAATTACTTTCAAGGTTGTGCTTGAGTTCATTTGTGTGGATTTTTTGTCACTTCATGGATAATTTCCCTTTTTGTCTAAGAATTCTAGTGAAGTTGGGCTGAGAATCCAACAAATTTGAAGAGATCTAGCTATTTTTATCATTGGTTGTTATATTTGTCCTTGTATGACCTTTGTTCATCACTATATCTTCTCTCCTAGGTGAGTCTTTGGGTGTGATCCTTGTAGTGACATTAGAGTAGGTTGATCCAACCTCATTCCTAATATCGTATAGTCCTTTTGATTTTTATCTGTTTCTAGTTTCCTTTTGCATTTTTCTTTCTTGTTTAGATAAGGAATTGTTTACAATGCAAGTTGGAAAAACCTCAAAAAGACAAAAATATTTGTTGCATGCTAGATTTTCTTTTGAAGCATTAGTGTATAAGTGCATTAGAAACATTCGTTGGTTTCAGATCTAGTTTTCTTGATAGGTTGCTTGGTGTATGTGAGGTCTTATTTCTGAAATTTGCAAAGAGAAATAAAATCTCTCTCCCTCCCATGGCTAGACTTCATCGAAGCGAACAATTTTCATTAGCATACTTGCATTGCTTGGTTGGGTGAAGAGTCATCACATCATTAAAGTTTCATCCATTACCTTTAGACCCAAGCAACAAGCATTAAAAATAAGCACTTAATCTAAAATCAATTAGTCATTTTTCTTTTGATAGTGACCCAACATTAGCTAGGCTTAGGGCCTTGGAATAGGATTGAAGAGTAAACTCTCCAAGGCCACAAAAATCAACCTAGGAGTCATTTAAGAGCGTTAAAATTCATTCTTGCAACCAATGTGTTGGGAGCCTCCTTTAACATACGAGTTAAGCATGAGGTCACATAAGGGAAAGTAGGGAGATTACCCCTCTATGCTTGTTTAGGGTGTTTGCGATATCGCTTCCATTGTTACGTATACAAGGGTTCTGTTGGTTAACATCCTTAGAGCTAGAGGTTTAGTTACCCTGGCCTTATGTGCAGTCAAACTTATGACTATTCACCCAACCATTGATTGTTAGGTGGTAGCCTTAGTGGCCTTTCCTAGGTAGCTACAGAGGAGACTAAAGGTGGGACGTGCCTATGGTACCTAGGGCAGACGTTGGTTCACAGTCTCGGTTCCCTCAAAGGGTGCGTACCTTAATAAAGGGTACTTGCACCAGTCATGATTTTTTCACGTAGATCATCGTAACTTATCCTTTCATCTTCACTAGCTAATATTGTGGGGGACTTGACTCCCCCATAGGGTTGGTTTTAATAAGGCCCCTGAGCCAATTGGTTTGCTTATTGTTTTCCTAGATTGGATTAGGGGTGTGCTCTTTGAATTTGAGTCTAGGTCGGCCATAGGTTGACTTGCATTTATTAGTAACATAGTTTATTCACCATGGTTGAATTACCGTGCTAGTCCTGTCAATTACGAGGACTTGCGCCTATTACGAAGGTGCAACCGCCTCTAAAGCGATGCAACATAAGTGACAGAGAATTCGAAGGGTCTTATATTTGGTTTGAAGATATTGGTTTGGTTGAAGTGGAGGTGGTAGACAAACTTCCTCCACCAAATTTCATCCCACCTTTAACTGAGCCATATGCCCCTATACTTGTCCAAGTAAGGGAAATGTTTAGTGAGCCTTTCTCTTTGTTTCTTCATCCTCCCACCATGTCCGGACCCAGTGTGTCATCTAGTGTAGATGATCCTATGAGCCCATCCCCAAGTTGGATGGGGGGCGATTCCCCCAATGGCATTCCAGTAATGTCCACATTGCCACCCCTTAGCTTCATTGGACCTACACCGTCCATACATTTTTCTTTCAGTTCCTCACTCTTGGGTATGTCAGCTGTGTCATCATCTCCATCCGTCTCAGTGGATGATCAAAAAAGAGATTCCAAGTTTAGGCTGGTAGTTGGCGAGGACATTCATGTCAAGCAGATTTTGACCTATCTCAATAAAACTTGTATTGTGTGATTTTTTAGTGTTCAGATAAGCGATAGAAATTTGAATGACTAGCTTCAACTGTATTGGGCTCTCATCCTCAACTATGGGCCCTCCTTTCACATCATGACTAGAGGGTGGTTAGGAATTTTGATTCTAGTCTAAGGATAATGCAATTATTATCCTCGAAAGTATTCAGTTTTAAAGATCAACTTATATGAATTTGAAACCCTAGAACCCATGGTTTGATCCTAGGAAGGAAGTGGTTGGCAAGATTCTAGTTTGGGTTAAAATTCCAGGACCATTGCTTGCATTATGGGATGACAAGTTTATGTGGGATTTACGCAATTTTTTGGGACACACTATCTCTATGGACTCCTCCTACAAAAAGAGTGTCTATTGTTTAGTGGAAAGGGTACTTTTAGACATCGATTTAAAGGAAGGGTTGGAAAAGAGCATTGCAATAGCAATGGGAGATAAGGTACTTGCGCATAGCCTAGATTATCACAATATACCTTTTCACGGTGTGCGGTGACACAACTATGGTCACATGGTTATTGATTGAACGAAGCCCTTTATAAAAAAAGTGTAGAGAGAAAATGACTAATAAGACTCAAGAGAAAACAAACAAAGTATGTCTCGGATAAGGTGATTAGTGCAATGGAGAAGGCCAAAGAGGTAGAGATCATGATGGAATATGTAGTCTTGGAAGACATTGAGTTGTTGGCAAATGATAAAATGATAATTGGCTCTGGAATAGTGGGTCTTGGCACCTTGGATCCCTTAAAGGTGGATGACATTGTTCCAACTACATCCTTGGAGGTGCACATCCCTTATGAAGGTGTAGTTGTTACTTTGTCAAAGTTTGTAGAATGTGCGATTGACAACCCTAACAAGACTAATATGGATTCTCACATTTTATTTCTCTTAGATTAGAACTTGGTACATAAACAAAAAGATGATTTTCCTACTCTAATTGAATGGGTGAAATTGTCTATATCTTCAAAAAGGGGTTCGAAAGGGAAAGTATATGCCTTAGATGGGATATTGGAGTCGAAGGTGGAAATTTTGTAAGCTCATCCTCTTGCTCCAAACCATGTACCTCTACAAACTCTTTTGGCAAGGTAGATGCCATTTCTTAGGGTTCGATTGTTGTCGATTTTGTAGACAAGGGAGGTTTTAGATATTAATTGAGATTGAGAAAAGATGAGACTTATTTTGGTGATCCATTATCTAATGCCTTGGGTTTAGATTGCTAAAAGGATGGGGTTTTAGGTTCCATGGGAAGAAATTCATATATTCATTAAGGAAAAGTTTGTTATTGAAATACAACAAGGTAAAAAAAATAAAATCACGGGGTTCTTAGAGTCAACCAACCCAAAAAAAATCTTAACCATTGAATATCCTCTCCTTAAGTGTTAGGGGATGGGTAGTCATACAAAAATTTTGGCCCTCTTTATATTGGTGGAATTAGAATCTAGTGAGACAATTTTAATGCAGGAGACCATCTGTAAGGGTGATTTGTTGTTGGGGAACTTTAAGCATTTGTTTAAGGGTTTGTAAATTTTGGCTACAATATTTTGGAATTTATGGGGATTATTAATTGAATGGAGATATAGCTGCTTCTTGACTAATAACTATTCTGTGGTTTTTGGTATATGCACAAAATTCACATGTAAAAGTTGAGGGATGGCAATTACTATGATTCTTGTGTATGGATAGTACAATGGTAAACATGAATACTAGGATAGGTTCTTTGAATTGCAGGTCATTAATGTGGATAATTTAATTATTGGTTGGGACTTGAACTTCATTTCAATTCAATTGGAGTTCTAGGGAGATTCTATTTAGGTTGATTGGCAAACAAACTACTTGGTTCTTTGACTTGAAGTGGTGGGTTATTTTCTAATTAGTTCCTACAAAAGGCGGATAAAATCATATCTTGGGTGGAGACTAGCGGAGGGTTCGATCATAATCCCATAATTATATGATTTGACTAGAAGGATGAGAAGCCTTCAACCCCATTCAATTTTAAACTTATTGGTTGGTGGAGCCTGAATTTAAAAAAACAATCAAACAAGAGTGGCAACATTATGATAATAATATTAGGGATTTTGTTGGTAGATAGTTTGTAGATTCCTTAAAGGATATTAAATCCATGGTGGTTGATTGGCTAGTTAAGAAGCATAACATTAGGGACAAACTACTGAAATAGATTGAATCATCAATTGTTCTACTATTTAATAACAATGATTATGTTTTTTTAGTGGGGAAGAGATACAAATACTTCCATAATTAGAAACTAAAAGAGTGATGTTGTTGAGTGATTGGGAAATATATTGGCGAATGAAGTGTCAGTGAATTTGGCTTGAACATGGAAACAAAAATACTAAAATTTTCTACATATTTGAAATCCATATGAAGATTTATAATGCTATTTGTGAATTGTAGAATCATAGCAAACAATATGTCAGAAGATTCCAAGATCTTGAAAACATGGGGGTACAACATTTTACTTCAAAATTTAAAGAACCTAAGTCCTAAGTCCTAGGTTGATCTCTGTTGAAGATAATCAAACACTTTTTAAAGAGGTTTCTAAGGACAAGTTGCTAATTGTTATGTCTTCCTTTCAAAAAGACAAGAGTCCAAGTCAAGAGGGTTGGACTATAGAATTATACTTGTTTTTTTTTTACCTACTAGGTGGTGAGCTACTAAGAGTTGTCGAAGAGATGAGAATCACAAGGAAGGTTTTGGGTTAATTTAATTTCACATTTATTGCTTTTATCCCCAAGTATAATAAGCATGTTACTTGTGATGAGTTTAGACCAATTTCTCTTTGCAACTATGTGCATAAGATAATTGCAAATGTATTGGTAGTAAGACTTTTAAAAACTACTCTTATATGTTATATCATAAGAGAAATTTGGGTTTCTTGAGGGTAGGCAAATTCATGAAGAGGTGGGTTTTAGTTAGGCAAGTTTACATACCACTAGATTGAATAACCTGCCTACTATGTTGACAAAACTTCATCTTTCTTACAAGACTTGTTCATTGTATGTGAGACTCATATTGATTCATGTAGGATTTTCACTTCCATTTGTAAATTGGATAATGGATTGTGTGTCTTCGGTGTTATATGCTATCTTGGTTAATGAATCTGTCTCTACATTTTTCAAACCTTCTAGAAATTTTTGACAAGGATACCCCTTGTTTACATATCTCTTTTTTTTTTGTCACCAAAAGACTTAGTAGATCTATTTAGGAAGCAAGAAGATCAAGGAATTTACAAGGTACTAAAATTTGGGGAGATGTGAATCTGGCTTATTTATCATTTTTAGACGATGTTTTCCTATTCACAAATGGATCTAATTTGAAGGGGAGGAAAATGAAGTAAATCTTGTAGTTGTATATTAAAGCTTCGGGAATGGAAATAAACATTAAAAAATCTACTATTTGCTTTAATGAAGCAAGTGTAGATCTTGTTTAGTCTTTAAAGAATTTATCTCCTTGCAAACATTTCGATTTTAATGAGGGATCCAAGTATCTATGTTTTAATCTAAAACTCAATTCTCATGGGATGTGTGAGTCATTGCGTGACGATGGTTAGTCATCCTTTTTCTTTGTGTGTGGAGCCCCCCCCTTATTTGGKTTTGATTGGTGGCAAAATGTCACGTCTCCACATTTATTCATACGAGTAAATGGGTTTACCAATAAGCCTTAAAGTCATTGATTGGGAATCAATATTTAAGTCATTGATTGGGAATACAAATTAAAAKAATCTATTGGGTATATTCTTTGTATTGTAATCTCTATGGCTGGAGAGTTTTTTGCATTCAAATGGAAGAAGGAACCCTTATTGATTCCACCTCCCTGTGTATTGAGTTTGTAGTTGCAACAAGATTGAAAGGAGGACACATTTTTGGTGCAACATATGGCTATCTTGGGATGGTTTTGACCCTAGTTAAGTTATTACTAGAATCCATCCCAGTTTATTGGAATTCCTTGACTCACATCCCTAAGGGGGTGTTGGAGAGGATTTAGAGAACTTGTTCAATTTTTTGTGGAAATGAAAGAATGGCAAGGTAGACACGTATTGAACTAGCTGACAATCAATTACCAAATCCAAGGGAGAAGGTGGCCAAAGATTAAAAAAGATCCACATATTTGGAAAATCCCGTTCAGTGAAAGGTTTAGGGAATATGATTACCAAGGACAATTTGTAGGAAAAAACAATTATTCAAAAATACATAGCTGATAACTCTCTTTTGTATTGACTAGGTGTGACAAAAAAAGTATTAAGAATGTCTCTAATTAGTGGAAATCATTAATCTCTGAATTTCTCATTCTTGGGAAAAATATGGCTTGGAAGGTAGGTGATGGTACTTTGGTTAAGGTAGGTGTTGATATAATTATGGGAAGTGGGAACACTATCTTTCTTCCTCCTAAACCAATATAACACATACTAGACTTACAACTAGTCCATTTAATTCAATTGGTGAACTTAGAAACTACAAATATTTGGAGTTAGGAATGGAATTCAACACAATTATTGGGCTTGGAAGGGATTTAGTCAAATTTTTGAATGAGTTTGTGGCATAGCTTATAAA
Organism: Picea engelmannii; assembly: GCA_009831015.1. Lineage (NCBI taxonomy): Eukaryota > Viridiplantae > Streptophyta > Pinopsida > Pinales > Pinaceae > Picea > Picea engelmannii. Next base: position 634,230 of record ML789384.1, on the reverse strand, counting down.
ATGTCACATTAAGATTCAGGATGAATCTAATTCACTAGCACATATGGGGTCAATATTCAACAAAAACTTCTGACGATAAGGATACAATTAATCATACTGTCACAAATTACGACATAATTATTAAAATTTTAATCATTTTTTCTAAGTGCCCCGATGTGCATCATACTTTCGATGGACTTCTAGGTCTGTCGATCTTGTGATGTTATTTCATCGATCTAGCGACTCACCTAGAAAATGCCCGTTTGAGGACTTAAGCCTATTATAGAGGTGCAACCACCTCTAAAGAAGCGCGACATAAGTGAAAAGGAATTCGAAGGGTCTTATGTTTGGTTTGACGAGACCAGTTTGGTTGAAGTGGAGGTGGTAGACAAATGTCCTCCACCAAATTTCATCCCACCTTTAAATGAGCCAAACGTCCCTTTACTTGTCCAAGTAAAGGAAATTTTTAGTGAGCCTTTCTCTTTGTTTAGTAATCCTCCCACCATGTCTGAACCTAGTGTGTCGTCTACTGTAGTTGAGCCTATGAGCCCATCTCCAAGTAGGACGAGGGGCGATTCCCCCGGTGGCATTCCAGTAATGTCCACATTGCCACCCCTTAGCTTCATTGGACCTGCACTGTCCTTACCTTTTTGTTTTGGTTCCTCACTATGGGGGACATCAACTATGTAATCATCTCCATCCATTAGTATACTTAGCGTCCCTATGCCCATCCCTTCTACATCAATGCTCACTTCCAGATTCTTTTCCAGTGGGGGGCCAAGCTTTGATTTCAGCATGGGAAGTGGATCTCCTTCCACCTCCGCCAATCCTATGAGTGGCTTGACATGATCAGGTGCAGGTGTACCTTTTGGATGGAGTATTCCTGGTGGTTTTGGGGCTACCCCTAGTCAACCTAGGAGCATTAGTACTTCTGGAGGTTTTACTTTTCCATGGGTTAGCATACCTTTCCCTGTTTGCACATCCCTTGGGGGAAAATGGGGTTTTCCCTTTTTTAACACCTCTGGTCTTGGGTTTTTTTTTTCCCTGGGACTAACTTTGGGAACATCTTTCTTGGAGGGTCCACATTTATGCTACATGAAATCCCCTTGGGGGTGTTTTTGGTTCTGGGAGCAGCCATTCTCCTGGAAATGCCATCATCCCTTGGGGCTCTCACTCTCCAACAATACCTACACCTTTCAACAAGGTCCAACTGGGACAACAAAGACTTCACCTCCCTCCCAATCTTCATTTGCACTATTGCCTTTTCTCTCCACACTCGATTTACCCGATTTGTCATGGTTAACAAATGACCCTATTTCCCATGACCCATCATGGCTGACTATGCCATCAAAGCTGCCATCAGATATTCCAAAGTTCGACGAAAATTCGGGAGATGAACCCTCTACACACATCATGACTTACCACTTGTGGTGTTCATCCAACTCATTGATAGATGATAGTGTGAGGCTATGTCTTTTCCTGAGATACTTGACTGGAGCCACCACCAAATGGTACATTGAACTAAAAGGTGGTTCTTTTATAAGCTTCAATGACTTGGATGTGGCGTTTTTAACTCACTACCAACTTTCTATTCAGTATGAGATAGGAATGAAGCTCTTGACTTAGATACATCAAAATAATGCCACTCACATCTCCAATCATATACATGAGTGGCATCAGAGGCGTATGTTGATTAAGACTTAGATTCTGGACAAGCTCCTTACAGAGTGGTTCAACAAGTCCCTCTTACCACCCATTGCCAAGGATGTAGCTATGGCTTGGGTGACCATCGAGGAGTAAGCCATTTTACGTGCCCAACATTTGGACTTGATTTACTCTCAGTCAAGTACTCTATATGACAACATTCCAAGTGCCCCTAACTCGTCAACTGATCTACGTCAACCCATCCCAGGACCCCATGCCGATGATGTGGTTGGTTATGTTTCACATGCATTTGTTAACCAGTTAGTTGATCAGATGGGTCAAATGTCCATTAAGTCACACCCCTCAGCTGCTGCCACTAATGCTCGAACTGCTGCAATCCCTTATCAAACCTCCGAGTTGAATTTGATGCAGTCCATGCAACTGAAGAATCCTCAACAACCTGAAGGTAATAAAAAGAGGAACAACTAGAAGAATTCCAATAATGAGAAAGGGATTGCCTCTACCCAAAACACCCAGGAGGGAGGCACTAAAGAAAAGTGAAAGAGTTATTTTCCTTGTACGATTTGTGGAGATGAACATCCTACTTATCAATTCCCTAGGAAGGATGAGGTCCATAGATTATTTTCACAACAACGACCCCCCCAACAACCTGCTATTCTAACCCATCCTTCCCCCCCTCAACCTCAAAACTTGGTTGTCACAAATCCTGCCCCTTCACCAGGGGGTATCGCATGTACCCCTCAATATGAGGGGTCTCCATCAAAAGTTTCCATTTTCACGTGTGACCAAATGATCAATTTGCAAACGCAAGCCAATAATTACGACATTCCTGAGCCTTCTCATGATGAATCAGAAGAAACATATTATTCCTATCCTGGTGGCCCTCTGTAGATAGAGAATCCATATTTTGATGCACCGCTTCACCCCCCGAAGGGCATTCTTCGATGCACGATGCATAATCCAAGCACACAGGTCGCCCGCAACTATAGTATTGTGGAAGACTTAGCCCAGACACCTCGTGTCATGTCTGTGCTTGAAGTTCTCCAAAGTTGCCCCATGCAAAATAAATCTTTGTTGTCTGCTATAGGTAGGGTTGATCCCTCAGAGTTGAGTTTGATAACCTTTGAGACTAGTCAGGTTACTCATAGGCTCTCCCATCAGGTCGAATTTCAGATCATAGTGCAATCATTGGGGAAAAAAATCTACTAGACATTGGTGGTTGAAGGATCCTTAACTTGCATCATGTCCATTTCTAATTGGAAGTCTCTTGGCTCTCCTAAGATCGACATGTATGAAACACTATTAAAAACATTCGATCGACACATGTTTCAACCTCATGGTATATTCATCGCCTTACCCATCGAGTTAGATGGTAAGACTGTCTCTGTGGAGGTAGAGGTCATCGATGCACCACTTGAGTACAATTTGTTACTCAGGTGTATTTGGTTCTATGAGATGACTGCAGTTGTCTCATCGGTCTTTAGGGTCCTATGCTTCCCTCACCAAGGGAAAATCGTCACAATCGATCAACTTGCATTCTTTACCCGATACCTTGGATCCAATGCGGGGTCAAATGTACCCTTTGTCGGTGATACCAAGCAGTCTTTTTTCAATGTCAGTGCGGGGATATTCAAAGATACTTCACTAATGGGAACTTTTCCCCTTCCCCCACCATCTCCCACAACACACAGAGCTCCATCAACATGATTTCATCATTTACAAGTGGATCCCTTGAGTCTTTTGATCCTTGGGTGGTACCTTGTCCTGAGGATGTTGATTCATACAGAGCATCTATGATGCTCACCCCATAATATATTGCCTATCAGGAAATCTAATCAACATCAATTGATATTCGTCAAGACCTCCATCCTCCTATGGAGTGTGATCAACCTACTTTTCCTGTACCAGTTGTTGACTCTCCACGTGTCATCATTTAACTATTGTTCGAAGAACACGACGTAGTTCTTCACTGATACCGCATCCTTCCCCTACTGACAACTCCTCATCACTTCTACGATGATGATCTCGGCCCCACCCTTCCGGACGCTCCAGTCCTATATATGAAAAACATGAAATTGTGTCAGTATGCACGCACAAAAAAAAATCATATATGCAAAAATACAAAAAAAATGGAAATATGACAAAACTAAAAAACACTCACTTGTGGGGCCCCATGCCTTTCCTGGGGAAAGTGGCAGCTCTGGGTCATGAGGAAAGTTCATGCCTGCATATGGGAATTCCTCCATACTCACAATATGGTGTCACCAATAGCCAACAAAACCTACCCCATAATGATCCTGATGTTGTTCCCATGGTATCTTTCCATATACTCGGCCCAAAACACCATCTGTGGGTTTAAAGGTGTTGGATGACCCAACACTATCCAAGGTGCCAACTAGAGCACTCGCTCCAGAAAATTCGTCACGAGAAAGGAGGCATACCCAAACTAAATCTACTTACCCTTCTTGTAGCGAGTCAATTGGTTTTTCATGTTTGCAAGGAATCCCTCACACCAGTTGAATATTGTAGGCTCTAGGAACATTAGAGCTACATGTATGTTGGACCTGGAATCCAAATGAGGCGCTATGGATTCATAAGCCCGAGTAATGCAAAAGAGAATGGTCTTCGATGAAAGATCCACAATATCCTTGATCCGGATTTATGAGCTGAACGAAATGAAACACAGATCTATAAAATTAACACATATACACATAGAACAATAATCGATATACAATGAAACTTAACTTCTATTCAATAAAGAAATATGTTGAAACTGTAAAATGCAGAATGAAACAATCTTGCTTGAATGGTGGTAGCTAATCTCTAAGAAGAGCTATGGGGGATATGCGCATTCATTTAAGCACCTTAAAATGAGGCCTCCAGGACTTTTTAGCATCAAGAAGTAATCATAGAATCCTAGACATCCAAAAACCTAACCCCAGGGGATGAAGCACCAAAAGTCATGTGGGCCCCAATGGGGTAAGTTGGTACATCAACTTCTTGGGGTTGTAACTTTTGGATACGATCTCCATTTTAGGTGCACGCTAGCTCATTGGAAAGGTCTATCTGAGGATTACACATTGTGCTGTCACAATTTTATTCTAGTTGTAATGTAATTGTGGCGGGCCCAAAAAACGTTTTTTAGGGCCTGAAAACGACCCTAGAAGTTTAGGACCCAAAAAGCTAGAAAAAAACTGCCAAGATGAAAATTGTATGTGATCCAATTGGAAGAGGTGGGTGGACATTGATATCCACCTGGATCAATCCTCCCCCCTTAGGATGCAATGGTCTCCATTGCATTGAGTTCCCCCATTAGATGAGGAAATTTCTGTTGAATTTGGCCCCGGGTGAGCCACTTTCCTTGGTGTAGGAGCTGCCCCGCTTTGACAACATGATACAACTGAAGCTTCTGTTGGCGAGTACCCTTGACCTGTGTGTCCACGATCTGATTAGTGGATTCTTGTTCCATGCAGTCAAGGTTGAGCTATGTCGATGTCAGGTGTTCTTCTATCTTTGAGGTGTCCAATAACAGTGGAAAGTATGACTGAAGGAGGTCCACATTATACACTGGCTGCAAGCCAAGGAAGGGGGGAATGTTGAGATCAAAAGCATTGTCACCCACAAAATTGGTGATGGTGTAAGGTCCATAGTGGAGTGGAGGAATATTTTGATGGGGTCTTGTAAGGAATTATTTCTGCAAATGCAACCAAACTTTATCGCCCACCTAAAAATTGTGGGGCACTCAGTGTTGATCATCGCGTTGCTTGTACTTGCCATTGGACTTGTGAAAAATATCCTAAACACATTGGCAGATGTGTTGGATTCCTTCAATGAACTAGGTGACTTTTTCGGATTTGGTTCGAGCATGGGACGATTCTTCCCATGTCGATGCAAGGGGTAGTGCAACATCCATGGGACCCAATGGTTGAAATCCCAACCCCACCTGAAAGGGGTTGTGGCCGGTTGAGCTATGTATGGATTTGTTGTAACTGTGTTGAATATAGGGAATACTCTCATCCCATGTGCATGGATGATTGGAATTTTACATGTGAAATATATGCACAATCATCTTGTTGACAAACTCAGTTTGGCTATCCATTTGGGGGTGGAATGTCGTGGAGTTGGTGAGCTTGGTGTCCATCCGTGACTATAGGTTTGACCAGAATGTGCTGAGGAACCGATTGTCCCGATTTGAGATGATGGTATGTGGTATCCAAAAATGTACCCACACGCATTTGAGGAAGATCTTGGTAGTGGCCTCCGTTGTGATGCTCTTCTTGCGTGCGGCCAAAATCGCCATCTTGGAAAATCAATCAACAACCATGAGAACACAAGCATTTCCTTGCTTGGTTGAAGGAAGGCCTGACATGTAGTCCATCGAGATGGATTCCTAGGGCCTGTCAAGAGTTAGAAGAGGGGTGTGCATGCCATGTTTCATAATGTATGGTTTGGAAATGAAATTGGTCGTGGATGACTAGATATACTTGCTGACATCCTATCGAAGTTTCTATCAATAGAAATGTTGCTGCAACATTGCCGCTATCATTTCTACACCGAAGTGTCCTGCCACCCTGTTGTAGTGAGCTTCGCAAATAAGCTTCACTCACTCGCTTGATGGGATGTAGAGATGGTCCAGATGGCATAACAACCCATCTTGAAGATGGAAATAAACAACTATGTTTGTGCCCAACATATGTTAGGTAGTGGCGAAGTTAAGATCTTTCTCACAGAGTTGGGGCCATCTAGAGGTCTCATGTCCGCATGAGTGTAACATCGTGGTTAGTGCTGCAACTGAAGATCAACTGAGGTAGTCAATGACGTGGTTGGTGCTCCCTGTCTTATACTTGATGTTGAGATGGAACTGCTACAAGTACTTGGACCACTTCTAATGGCGGTCATTTTTCAATTTTCCTTGTCTCTGCATGAACTATAGAGGCTTATGATTAGTGTGGATGATTTTCTCCTTCCCAAGATTGTAATTCCTCCACTGGCGGTAGGATTAAACAATGGAGTACATTTATTTGTCATAAGTGGGGTACTTATGGACGGTATCTGATAGAATCTCACTATTATAGGCCACGAGATGTCCATGCTAAGTGAGAACTACACCCACAACATAGTCCGAAGCATCTGTCTCAATATCAAAAGGCTATCGCAGGTCAGTTAATGAGAGCACCGAAGCTGAGCATAAGCATTGCTTCAAATCATCGAATAATTTTTGTTGTGACTGTGCCCACACGAATTTTTCCTTGCCACCACCCTTGGTCACTTGGCTAAGGGCCCATGTAATGTGCAAGAATCCCAACACGAACCTGCGAGAGAAATTGGCAAGGCCTAAGAAGCTTCGAAGCTGAGTGACTGTGGTTGGGGCTGGCCAGTCACGGATGACCTAGATCTTGGCTAGATCGACATGCATCCCATGCTCATAAACAATGTAGCCTAGGTACTAGACCTTGTTCATGCCGAAGGAGCATTTTTCCAAATTTTCATATAGCTTGTGTTTCCACAAAGTTTGGAGAACCTGTTGAATATGCTGCAAGTGTTCTGTCCAACTCTTCCTGAAGATGTGGTTGTCATCCAAATACACCACCACAGAAGAATTGGTGAAAGGCCTCTAGATATCGTCCATCATTCTTATGAAAGTCACTGGGGGCATTTTTCAAGCCAAAGGGCATGGCCAATCATTCAAAAAGACCTTCTTTGGATTTAAAGGTAGTCTTCCATACATCGATCTTCTCTATTGGGACTTGGTGGTAGACAAACTTCAGATCAATTTTATTGAAGTATTTTCCCCCCTTGAAGTAGTCAAGGAGATCATCAATTTCGGGAATTGGTTACCGATTCTTGAATGTGATTTTATTTAGGGCCCGGTAATCAATGGAGAGTCACCAGGTCCTGTCTTTCTTCAACACAAGCACGATTGGGCTTCCAGAAGGTGATTATCTTGGTAGAAACGGTGGCACTCGGTTTTGCGTCAATGATCTGTCGCCCTTTTTCTGGTTCTAACTTAGATTTAGAGCTCACATATGATTCAAAGGATTTCACCTCGACCACAAATGATTGATTTGAGAGGCATTCAACAATGTTATGCCAGGGGCTCTTATGGAACTCACACTACTTCTTGGTTTCTTTCTTTGTCTTCCCACTGTCCTTATTTGTCTTCCTAAAGCTTTCCATCCTTGCTATTCCATTTGTTTTGCGGGTTGGGGCCGCCTTTTCCCTGCTTCTAATGTGAGGGGTTCATAGACCCAAACTATCGCGTCTTTTGTTTAAGCTTCTGCTCAATTTTGGAAGCATATCGATAGGCTGCCCTAAGGACAAGATGTCCAGAAACTCTACTTATATCTAGATGTATCTATGCATACCGTCATGGTAATTGAGCACCAGATATCACTCAGGTTCTTCGATACCCAACTTGGTGCGTAGGGTGTGGAAGACATTGGTGAACTCTGACACTATTTGGTCCCTTTCCTGTCGCAGTGTGCTCCATCTTATATATAATTCATCATAACTTCCAGCATGGTAGTATTGTTCCTTAATAACATCCCTGAAAGAACCCGAAGTGGGTGCGACTACAAATAATGTAGATCCCTCTATTTCCTTTTGCTCACAAAAGTCTCCCACCAATATTTGACATGGGGGACGGCCTTAAGGAGCGCAAATGTAATATTTTCTCTATCGGAAAAGTTATGGACATAAAAATACCCTTCTAGAAGGTTTAACCATTTGTGTACAAAATATGCATCTATTTGACCTTCAAATATAGAAATATCAAAATTGATCTGTACCTTGAAGGGGGCAACGCCTTTGCTTGAGGAAGATGCATTGCATGTTGGCAATTGTTGAATTATTTGTGAAATTTATCCATCATCTCATTCCTCTGTCGTGCGAGGGATTCCTCGTGCAATAATTTAAAGGGATCTCCTACTAGATCGTCTCTCTTTTCTTGCCCCATGGGTGGCCATCGGGTTTGGTGAGGCTGATATTGCAAAGGCTCAACTGGTTGAAGTCCCAACTGCTTATACCCTGACCTAGTTGGGGACATGCATAGAGAAACAAATGAAGAGAAAACCACTCTGATACCACTAACATGAATTTCTGAGTGAATCAAAATGAAACATAGATATATAACATTAACACATATATACATAGAATAATAACATAGATACAATGAAACTTAACTTCTATTCAATAAAGAAATCCGTTCAAACTGTAAAATGCAGAATGAAACAATCTTGCTCGAATGGTGGTATCTAATCTTTGAGAAGAAATGTGTCGACAATGCACATTCATTTGAGAACCTTACAATGAGGCATCCAAGCCTTTTTAACATCAACAAGTAATCAGAAAACCCTAGACATCCAAAAACCTAATCCTAGGGGATGAAACGACAAAAGTCATGTGGGCCCCGATGGGGTAAGTTGGTACATCAACTTCCTGGGGTCGTAACTTTTGCATACGATCTCTGTTTTAGGCGCACGATAGCCCGTTGGAAATGTCTATCCGAGGAATACACTTCATGTTTCTACACTTTGAATTTGTCTATAGTGTGACTATGGCGGGCCCAAAAAATGATGTTTTGGGCCTCAAAACGACCCCAAAAGTTTAGGACCCGAAAAGCTAGAAGAAAACTGCCAAGATGAAAATTGTATGTGATCTAGTTGGAAGAGGTGGGTGGCCACTAATATCCACCTAGATCAATCCTGGATGGGGATATGTCCGCTCATCTTCCGAGCACCAACCCGACAATATTCCTCGATATAGCTCATGATTGAACGATCATCTCCGCCTGGTGTGTAACCCACTCACCACGGTACACCTCGTCGGGATAACCTAGTGAAAAGTATATTTCATCTATGTCTAGATGTAGGAATTTTCTCTGGATCATGAAGCAATCATGGTTAGGTTTCCAGTACCTGACCAATTGGTCCAGTAACAACTCAAGGGATCCCAACATTGGTCAGCGGAAGAACTTCAGGAGCCCACAGTCTCAGAGATATGCCAAGATCATATTGTACCCTTGTGAGACATAATCATCTGCTTCATGATTCCTTTCCTTCCATTCAATCATTTTCACCTCATTTCTTGCATCTAGAACACAAGGAAAATAGAGACCCATCAGTAAATTTTCCCTCAAAACTGAGCTTGCTTAGTAAACCCTCATAAATGGGCACTCGATTGACAACCCAAGGAATTTTCCTTGGCCTCATTGGATGCCATAAGGGCATCACGTAGGGCCTCGAATGAAAACCTCATCTTGTCATGCGAGGTCCCGCGTGATGACGCCAAGGCATCGCGTGAGGCCTCCTTGAGATTGGCTCGGCTGACTACCTTGCGGACTTACAAACCATGCATTTTCCCCTAAAAACCAGAAATCACCAAACAAGGAAATGCGCAGGGTCTCTCTAGTACTTACCCAAATCACACTTGCTAAAGGGTTGAAGCAAATATTCACACCAAGCTCCACAAACCTACTCTCAGATGAGGACTTCTCCACACTCCTCTCTTGCAAAGTGAAGAATGAGTTTTCTCCAAGGTGATTTTTCCTTCTATAACTTTTTTTTCGACAACACAAAATTCATTTTTCACCATGAGACACAAAAAGTGGGTTTTTTTAAGAGCTCATTTTATTTTTATGCCATTTTTTACTTTAATTGACCTTGGATTCTAGGTTACATGTGATTAACAGGGTTCCAGGGACTTTCTGTACGAAGATGGTGACATCCACTACACCTCAAGTATACATTACTACACTGGCATATAGGGATAGGTTTTTCCCTACATATTCCTCTTTGCATTATCAACCATCAAAACTTTCAGCTCTATTCCCTAGTTTTGAACCCAACCGATTGTGACCTTAGCCACTCCTTTTGCACGTCATAACTAGTTCAGTAGTGCCTACCCTTCATGGGAACCCTAGTTAGCACCTGAATTGTCATTTAGTTCCCATGCTACGTTTTCACGTAGGCCTGGGAGCCCTCCTTTAACCCTGCCATGTCTTGAAGATTGAGCTTCATTCTCATCTCTTCATTTATATTCTGGCCACATCCCATGGGGGTTCGATTTTTTTTTTTTATGTTAATTAATGGTCGCACATCCATTTTCTACTCACGTCATGCCTCCAACCACTGCACTGTTGTTTAGCTTGCTTAGGAGCCATCCCGACAATATGAATCAGAGATACTCCTTCGATTGGTTACTCTTCCAGTCATCATGGAGAGTGCTTCAATGCCTTCTGCATTGTTCCACTATATTTGTCCAGCTCTTATGTCTTGCTGCCAAGTCACCATTGTGTTGTGCTATATGTTCAAGGGAAGTTTAACCTTGAGTCGACCATTTTCTATTTGGTTGACTTTCCGAGTTGGCCATCCCTGTGTCAGTTGTACTTTTTGATACTCTCTCTTCACATCATCTCTCGGTGTATGTTTCATGTTGATTGATGGGGGATACATCAAGGCCCTCCTTCGACGAATATATTCCTATTGACTTCAACAGATTATTTAGGAGAGGGATCTAGGAACTAGTTAGTACCTTGGAGCTTGTTGTCCTCAGTGGCATGCCTCCTTGTGATCGACAATGAGTTTACATCATTGACTCTCGATTGATTGATTCTACGAGTGTTCAATATTAGATCCCCTATTCACACTCGATAGATTGTACTAGGTAACTTAGGGTCCATCTTCATCATCGATGTGTCCCCTCACGTCTGTTAATGGTATACATCAATGACTAGTAATCAGGCAATTTCTACCATGCTCGACATCATCTCATCTATTCACATGTTGTAGATTTGTACCATCGGGGTTTGGGGAAAAGACCTTGGGTTTCGGGCCACATCATTTACAACATCCCCTCCCAAGTTGTGATGGAGTATATCACTTGTATATGAAGGCTTCGGGGGCACTCTCCTGAGTGCTCGTTGTCTTCCTGACATCTATATGTTGTGCCATAGATCCACATTATATCTTCTAGTGTCTATTATTATGTTCCTGACATATATCCACATTGTATTTGTTGGTGTCTATGATTGAGTTCACGACGAAGATCCACATTGTATTGTCTCGTGGCTACAGTCTTATTGATGACATGGATCCACTGTGTATTATTTCGTGGCCATGGTATAACATTTGATATCATGGATCAACAATGTATTGTTTGGCGACCATGCTCATTTAGAATATGAGTATGTCTACCTAGGGGATTGGTCTATATATGCTCTCATCCTTGGTGTTTGATTACAATACTGATTTGGTTTACGAACCTCCTTTGCTTTCTCCTTGCGCTGCCTCACATTGACATTATTGTAATGTATTTCAGCCATCCACTCCTTTCTTGACCTCACACATTAGGGGGCATCTGTTGTAGCCTTAATTTCCACCCTATAGGATAGAGAGGAAGCCATCAAAGGCTAGAGGCCATAATACATATTTTGCCTAAGGTTTGAACCCTTTTTGAGCCCTTATTGGCATCCTCATGGGACACCTAGTAGACAACAAGCGAGGCCCTTGCTAGACACTAATGGCTCCAAAAGTGAGGCACTATCAAACTTCTAGAATCAAGGAGTTATGAGATGATAGGAAATGGATGAGTTGGATCTTCGTGTCAAGGGCCTAGTAAATCGCATCATTCAAGTCTCTAGTGGTCTCTAGAATATCTAGAAGCCTCTCCCAAGACTCCTCTAAGAGCTATATAACAAAGGAAAGCCTTGGGAAAAAGGAGGAAGGAATGAATATCATTGTTATGTTGTCCAACTGTAGAGGTATCCATCATCATAGCCATAATTCAATGAGTCTAGCCTGACCAAGGAGGTACAAGGAGAGGCAAGGAGCAAGGAGGATAAAGGATGATACATCTTCATCGAGTTGAGGTATGAATTGATATGTATTCTCTATATTTCATTAATAGATCATTTGGTTTTCCCCTATTCTATTTGTTTCTTGCCAATAAATGAATTGTATTTGATTACATAAATGGTTAATCAAGTTAGATCTAAAAGATTTTGATTATTCCTAACACTAGATAGCAAAAGGGTTGGTAGTAGTTGTTACTTGTGTGTAGGACGCATATGATTGAGGCTGGAGCTGTAGATCTACACCAGCCAGAACATACAAGAAAAACCACCAAACAAAGGTATGCCTACCTACCCATCTTATGTGTAAAAGGAATTGCTTGCCTTCTAGATCTAGTAGAGCCATAGGAAATATAGCCCATCTATGTCTAAGATTGCTAGGCTAATCCTAGGGAGATCTTGTTGATCATTAAGTGAGATCCTTGTGAGAAATATTCACATAACATTGTTGATTGGAGAAGGTTGTGAATGTGGATGGAGACTACAAAAATCCTTGTTGGTCAAATGGAAACATACAACTTGTAGATTGCAACGATGACCCTACTAAAGGCCAAAATATACTTTGAGTAAATTGGCATTTGTCATCTCATGGAAGGTGATTGTGAGAACCTTAGGATTTAATATGTTTCTTTAAAATAAATCTTAAAAGTTGATCATACATGGTTTTCATATCAAGTCAACGTGGGCGGGGAGCATTATTAAACGTCTTGGTTTCTCATGTATGAGATGCATGTACAAACCCCATGGTGTGCATTTATACATATATAATATAATTCTACTATGGAACCCAAATCTCAAGTGGCATACATAGGCAAACACAAGGAGTTTTAGGTCTTATAAGTCCAAAAAACATTATTTTCAACTTACAACATGGGTTGCACACCTCTTCTTCTCACATCTTATCATCGTGGGCCTTCAACTACTACCACAATTTTGTCGTATCTAGGATTAGATATATCTCTCTTACTTATTGGTAGGGCTTGTGAGACATTGTTGGAAGTGAATTGAACCTATATAAAAATTGTTGACCCATAACCTATATATAGGAAGGAAGAGGAGTGGTGGTCGATACGAGATTATGCATTTCCATGCCTTATATACACGTTTGGGTGAATATCTACTTTAATGTTCCATTAGTGGTGTGTTATGATTTATCTAAAGGGAGAGGTTCACTTGATTCATTCTATATGGATGGAATGAGATATCTGATTGTGCCATTCTTTCTTACTTAGTGTATACCTTTAGGGTTTATTATCTTGTGTCTATCTCATAACTTTAGATGACTAGTTTGCACCTCTCTATAACATTATGGATTGCAATTTTTTTGCAACCTTGTCACCTAGGGGTTGTAGCTTCAATCAATACTACATTTTTCGTACAAGCTTGCAAGTATAAAGGCTTGTGAGACCTTTTAACCTCATAACTTTCTTGTAATCCTACTCAAGTGAGTTGTGTGTCCTTTAACCTCTAATAATTTCGTATGATCATAAAGGGGTCTTGCAAGTCCTTTCAATGCCATATCTTTTTTATACAAAATAGGAGTATGGTTACAAAATGTGCAACCACAACCCAAATTATAAAGAACTTATTTTATCATACACAATATTATTATTGAGCATGACTTGCAACCTTAACAAATAAAACAAACATCAAATAAACAATGGAATAATTGTTCAAGTAACAAAGAAACTCTAAATTTCATTAACATGGAATGCGTGAGAAAACATATGGACATCATTAAACTTCAAAGCAACTAAGAAACTTGTTCACAAGTGTCTTGTACAATATAAATATACTAGCCAAGGAGAGACACAATGTTTTGTTTCCTTAATCTGCATGGTACAACAATATACATAAATAGGAAGAAGCATAATATACAAGGATCTAAGGAGATGACATGGTTTCTTGATTGGAGAAGGTTTTTAATGTGTAAGGAGACTATAGAAACCCTTATTGGTCAAGGGGAAGACATACAACTTATATATTACAACGATGACCCTATTGAAGGCCAAAATATTTTTTGAGTAGACTATCATTTGGCATCTAGTGGAAGGTGATTGTGAGAACCCTAGGATTTATCCTGGTGTACTCAATAAGGGGTCATATTCACAAGCCAGGGAAAACATTAGGTTGGATCCTAAAGTGGTTCTAGGTGTCAAAATGGAGCAGGCATTAGTTGTTGTTAGACATAATATTCTGGCTCGTGCTGAAGGAGCTAAGAAGGAGGTCGATCTTATGTCATAGTTAGAAGAGGTGGGAATTTAGTCAGTCGAGTTTAATAGTATATGATTCTCAAAGAAGTCTCCATACCCTCTCATTTCCCATCCTTCTAAAGTGGTTTGTGTTGATTTACAACTTTAGAACTTGGAGTGTATTAAGTTTGTTTATGAAGAGGGATCTTCAACATTGGGGATAAGTCACATGAAAGGAATAGTTGATGCAAGATAATGACTTGGCGCGAAGACTTGGGTGGACTCAGGCCCTAGCATACATAATATCCCTTAAGAAGGTCGACATGAAGGTCCCAAAAAAGCTCAGTGGATGATAAAAAAAGAGATTCCAAGTTCGGGATGGTAGTTGGTGAGGACATTCATGTCGAGTATATTTTGAACTATCTCAAAAAAACTCTTATTGTGTGATTTTTTAGTGTTCATATAAGCGATAGAACTTTGAATGACTAGCTTCAATTGTATTGGGCTCTCATCCTTTACCATGGGCCCTCCTTTCACATCATGACTAGAGGGTGGTTAGGGTTTTTTCTTCTATTCTAAGGATAATGTAATTATTATCCTCGAAAGTATGCAGTTTTAGGGCTCAACTTATATGAATTTGAAACCCTAGAACCCATGGTTCGATCCTAGGAAGGAAGTGGTTGACAGGGTTCTAGTTTGGATTAAAATTCCAGGACCGGTGCTTGAGTTATGGGATGACAAGTTTATGTGGGATTTAAGCAATTTTTTGGGACATACTGCCTCTGTGGAATCCTCCTACAAAAATAGTGTCTATTTTTTAGTGGCAAGGGTACTTTTAGACATCGATTTAAAGGAAGGGTTGGAAGAGAGCATCAAAATTGCAATAGGAGATAAGGTAATTACACATATCCTAGATTATCCCAATATACCTTTTCATGGTGTATGGTGCCACAACTATGGTCACATGGTTATTTATTGTACGAAGCCCTTTATAAAAAAAAGTGTAGAGAAAGAAAAGGACTAATAAGACTCAAGAGAAAACAAAAAAGTATGTCTTGGATAAGGTGATTAGTGCAATGGAGAAGGCCAAAGAGGTAGAGATCATGAAGGAATCTGTAGTCTTGGAAGAAATTGAGTTGTTGGAAAATGATAAAATTATAATTGGATTTGGAATAGTGGAGGTGCACATCCCTTATGAAGGTGTAGTTGTTACTTTGTCAAAGGTTATAGAATGTATGATTGGCATCCCTAACAAGACTAATATGGATTCTCACGTTTAATTTCTCTTAGAATAGAACTTGGTACAAAAAGAGGATTGGCCTACTCTAATTGAATGGGTGAAATGGTCTATATCTTATAAAAGGGGTTCAAAAGGGAAAGTATATGCCTTAGATGGGATATTGGAGTCAAAGGTGGAAATTTTGTAAGTTCATCCTCTTGCTCCAAACCATGTGCCTCTACAAACTCTTTTGGCAAGGTAGATGCCATTTCTTAGGGTTTGATTATTGTCGATTTTATAGACAAGGGAGGTTTTAGATATCAATTGAGATCGAGAAAAGATGAGACCTATTTTGGTGATCCATTATCTAGTGCCTTGTGTTAAAATATTGTGTAACTGCAAAGAATATTCTTATCCCATTTTGTGGATAAAGATAAAATATATTTATTATTGATTAGATCAATCCCCTTTTGTGGATTGATCATGTCGGTCATTGTAATTGACAAAATCCCCTTTTGCGGATTGGTCAACCCTAATTGTAATAGGCTAAATAAGAAGTCGGCCCCATAATATATTAAAGAGGCCCTAGAATATATTAAAGGTGGTTATAACCACCTAGAAGAAGAAGTCGGCCCTGCCAGTGAAGAGACACTTCCACACATGCCATAATTGTATAAATAAGAGAGGCCAACGCCTCATTTGAACACACACTCTGCTCACTCATCTAGTGCACAAGTTTTGAAGGAAGTTGCAGTTGCCGGAAGAAGGAAGAGAGAGAGGCGTGTTGCTCAGTGTTGGATATTCTCTATTGTCTGGTTCATTATCTTGGCATTGTATTGGCTATCTATATTAAGGAAGTTTTGTTGGGTTTTCTTCCCCTTGAGGGTTTCCCAGGATAAATGCTTGTGTACTCTTGTGATTGTGTTTCTCTCAGTGATCCTGTCTATGCTATTGTTATCTAGTAAATTGAAAGTAACCTAATAATAGTAGAAACTTTAACATGGTATCAGAGCTAAGCTRAAGAGAGCATCTTTCATAGGAAAAAGAAAAACGTCATTCTTGTCATACATGAAAATTAGGGCTTTTTATTGAAAAAGGTTTTCAGCTCCAAATCCATCTAGAAAGGTGCACCCTCCCTCAAGGAACATTTTGGCATCTTCAACGCACATTTTCAGTGGCTAGATCTCCCGAAAAGTGAAACCCTAGTTTTCACAAAGTACCAGAAGTACCAGAAAACTAGAGTACCAGAAGTACCAGAATTACCAAAGTACCAAAAGTACCAGAAAACCAGAAGCACCAGTCCAAAAATCCGCAAATCAAGTTTGAAGGGGTAAAATTTGGATTTTCATAAATCTGACTGTATCAGCATACTCGCCTTAGTCCAGCGCAACTTTTGGTGAGTTCAGTTTTCAGATCCAAGAAATTTGATTTTTTTATTATTTCTATAGCCCGAAGGGCTAGGGTTTCTACTACAAGAAAGAATCGCTACCAACATGAGGGTAGAAGACAGGCTGGAAGGATCTAGAAACTTCAGATCTTGGAAGCATAGGTTGCAGATGATTCTAGACGAGAATGATCTCCTAGAACATGTTACAATGGGTGTACCAAAACTAGATGAAGAAGAGCAAAAGACCAAGCATAAGAAGAATGAAAAGAAAGCAAAGAGAATCATGTCAGATTCAATAAAGGATCACTTGATCCCTCATATATATGAACTACAGACAACAAGGCAAATGTATGAAGCACTCAACAGGTTATATAAAAGCAAAGACATCGAC